>BGPR01004584.1:0-35349 GCA_013235015.1 Araneus ventricosus | reverse complement strand
ACACACATTACCTTTATAAGTGTAGATAACAAAAAAAGATCGCAGTTGCTAAATACTTTCAGTTCTGTAGGTACAGCAATCCCAAACAGAGCTATAAAATTCCTTTGACTCTAACCTCTTTCATAGATATTATTCCTTAACATTGAAGCCGATTTGGGCTTTTGAATTTGCTACCAATAAGTCGGCTGCTTCCAAAAATAAGTAGAAGCAAAAGAAAAAATTCAGATCTCTACATGAATCGGACAAAGGGGCGACCAGGACATTTAAAATTCCAAATTCTCATCAATAGGCCCAAGATTTCTCTTATGTCACACACATTCCATTTGAAGCATGGACTTCCATAAATGAATCACTTGATTAGAAGCAAATCCATCCATCCCTATTTTTGAGCCCCAGCAGTGTGTCGGCAGTTCCTCCGTTTCTTCATATATATTTCTCTTCATTTATACCTTTCGGTAATGCACCCATTTCTCCCCATAGCCTTGCGTTCATTTACCCGAATAAAATCAGTGATATGACAGCGGGAAGAATAGCTTTAAGGGGAAAGTCACGGATTGCTGGGATGCCTGTAGAATTTTGAGTTGTTTTTTCCAATTGGGTGAAAAGTTCCTCACCGAAATCCGGAGTTAAATTTTCGGTTTCCGACGCTTTATTCTCCCATTTCCTTACTTCCGACAAGAAATATGATTGAAGGATTAGAGTCTGTAAAACGTTTTTTTCCATTTCAATTCTTTATATTTATGTTTGTTTGAGATTCTTTATCCCGTTTTTTCCTCTCTCTCTACAAGGATTTCTGAAAGAATTTTATACTCTGTTTTATTTTAGAAATCTTATTTTCATACAGAATGTTATCTCTTCCTATTCTTCATTTTGTTTGACGTTCTACCTACATTTTGCCATTTTGGTGTCTCCCTTCTATTTTTTTAAATTGTTTTAATACACTGGGAATATCAGTTTTTAAATGAAGTGTCTGAGCAAAAAGACAAACAGTTATTTTACAATTTTTTAAAAAATTAATTAATTTTTTTACCAATTATTACTAAAACCTTATGCACAGATGCTTCTTGTATCAAATAAGATAGTATGTTTGAAGGTATGTGCTGTGAACTTTAAAGGGATGTGCGTAAATTTTTTTGAAGAAAATTGAGAATTATAAAGTTTATCAATCCCTTATTAAATATCTATTTTTGGTCTCTCTTTTCATTGGCAAATAAACATAAATTCTTTGGATATCTTACATGAACTAGAAGAAAAAGTTTTTAAAATATTGTTTGTTATACTCACGTAGAAATGAGTTGTCATTTTAATTAAAATTGTGTATCGAAAACTTTAGATATCACTGCATTTCAAGTAATTTTTGTATGGAATTACAATGTAAATGATATTAATTTTTATCCAAGTGTTTAAAAACACGATAATTCTATGCACACCTAGTAAACGGCTAAATAAGTGAAGTGGTTTAATGTTCTTTTCTCAGTTTGTGAGGATTCGGATACGGCATAGTGAAAGAGTGTTGGTGTCAGCACCTGTAGGAGTAAATTCAATTCTGGATTCCAGCTACATTTCTCATGTAAGCAAGCCTGATTGACTTTAAATAAGGCCAGGACAAGTGCCTTCCAATGAGGATGATAGCACTAGTCGTATCTGACCAAGAACCAAAATTACTAGTTGTAATAGTCTTTATGTGGCTTCAAAATTTCACGTTATTTAGCTTGCTTACTTATTTTCAGACTTTGAGCTTAAAGGCTCCCGACTTAAAATTCAACGATTGCTTCACCATCTTAATGATTTTCAAGAGATTTTCGAATAATTCCATGATCATCTCTCACTTCCAGCCTCTTCCATTACCTGCAGGCCGACATGGGGAATTTTTTGCGCCCTCTTCGCCGAAGTGACGTCGCACTTGAACTATTCTCCGCTTCCACACAGAAAAACTTCCAATTTATGGAGAAAAGAACAATCAATAGAACAGACACACATGTGCTTTAACACTCGTATTTTAGTTTGTTTTTGTGGACTTCTTTATTTGATTAGGTTTTTTTTTGCTCTCTTGTTTGCTGATATTGTACACTTCATTCTCATGTCTTTCCCGTTTACAGTTTTTGTTTGTATATGGTTTTATATGATACTC
The DNA here is from genome assembly GCA_013235015.1 of Araneus ventricosus. Classification (NCBI taxonomy): domain Eukaryota; kingdom Metazoa; phylum Arthropoda; class Arachnida; order Araneae; family Araneidae; genus Araneus; species Araneus ventricosus. The sequence goes on along the minus strand of BGPR01004584.1, from coordinate 33,218 downwards.
CCCTTTTTGTTTCTTGTATATTATCCCAGATTTTTAGATTTGTACTTTGTTACTTTTTCATCTCTCTGCCTTCGCCTTTGTTTGCTAGACAGTTAAGGAGCGTCTTCCGATGTCTCTTCCACTTCATGTCCACTACACTGTTTAAATAACCAAAAGCTTAGAGTCGCAGGGGCATGAAGTGGTGTTCTGTTCTATGATATAAACATAATTTAGAAAAAATGTTTATTCACTTTATCTGAAATTTTATATTATCAGAGTTCTTTAATGTAATGAAAAGAAATCATAGTATTATCACAATTGCAAATTTTCTTTCATGTGATATAAGCGAATAAATATGAAGTTGCTCATATTTTTCAACAAATTCTAAATTTGTCAATATATTTTCCCAAAAAATTTCAAGTATCACAATAACTTCAGTAAACTGGCTTCTAAAATAAAACATTTGTTTCTAAATTACAAGGAAATAAATGTAATTGTTGCAAATGATTTTCCAATTTTTTATGTTTGAAGCAATGTCACATATTTTGTTAAATTTTAAGTTAAAAAATATTTTATATCATTTTAAAATTACTGATTTCTTTTTACTTACACATTTCAATGTTCCATGGGAAATTTCTGATAAATAATTTAAAGAATTGACATTAAAAAATTCCAAGAGTATATTTTTTATAGTTATTTGTCAACCTCGTTATTGTTGCAGATTAATGTAGGAAAGGAAGCGGAATCACAGTTTCTATTTGTCATTTATTTTGTACTATTCCGTCATATTTTAGGTTAAAATATTAAAATTAAGATATTACGGAAATCTGATTGAGAACTATGCTATTGAAATCTATGAAAATTTACAGATAAATTTTTACGTTTATAAAATTTGACATTTATTATTAATTTTTTGATTATAGATAACTAAGATTCAGCTGATAATTCTATGTGGAACTTTATTTATAGCACAGTTTGGAATATTGGAAGATGTAATTAGAATGTTGATTCATTTATATTTTTAAAACAAACATTAAATATCTTCATTGTTCTTCAAAATGACAGACTGGAGAAATCGGGATGAATTTCAATAACATAGCTTGAAAATTTTTTGTGTAGTTTCGTGAAAAATTTCATTTAGTTACTTATGAGTATACATATTCGGATTCCTTTAGGCTGTAAGATATTCTTTCGATTTTTTTAAAAACGTAAGTTTGCTGCTTTAAGCTAATTATTATACGACATAAATCGTTTTATAGCATAAATTACGAAAATTATCAGATTACATATTTTGTTTGTAAAATTCCAAAAGAATATACATATTATTTACAAAATTATAATATTCTTTGAAAAAACTTTCTGTTTAGGCATTCGCATTCATTAATTTCAAGAAATCTATGTCGCACATTAGTTTTTATTTTTTGTAGGTAGTCTGCAATTCATTTTCTTAGATTGTGCCTCATAGAATAAATTTTACATGTTTACCCCAAGATCCCTATATTAGCTAATGAAGTTTTGCGATAAATATGTTGTGTGGGAGAGTAATTTTGCCTTTCAGTCTATTAAGCAAGTCTCGGTTTTCTCTCCCAGGAAAATAGCGCAAAAATAGATCTAATTATCAAGAATGTCCTGCTCTTAAGGTATAGTACAAATTTATTTGCTATTTTTAGAACATAATTTACTTCTTAATTTATTTGCCTTGCTTATAGGATTATTCTGCGTTCTGAAGGTCAAACTGAAATATCAAAAGGAGATGTCAGGTTATATGTCGCGATTGTTGTCTACCATACTCACTCGACTTAAAAGCAGTGGGATTCTTCATCGGAGTACATTGTATTACAGACTGTGGCATCATCGCGGCATCTGGCAATATCCTGAATTGTAACAGATCGGATCCGCCCTCTTTGTGATGTCACCCATCGACCAATAGCGACGAGCCTGTCGCAGTATTTAAGGGCTGATTGCTACTGTTCATTCTCTTCTTTTTGTATCATTTGATAGCTAGGAGTATAATGATTTGATTTAGAATTTTAATTTAGTTGTTGTTTCATTAAATTTGTTATTTTGCTATCGAGTAGTGCTTTTACTGAGCCACCAGCTAAGTAGTTTCTCACAATGGTATACTTCTGATATATGTTGAATACAGGCATTATGATAAGAAGCTGAGTAGTTTAATATAGTACCTATTAATATGAAGCACTTGAGTATGAATGGGGCTATGTAGTGACTACCTCAGCGATTATATTAATAAATCTCGCCTCTATAGATTCTGTAAATCTAACTTGACCTAGACGTAGGCCCAGAAGTTACAAGACTGTAATATAAGAATATATGATTGGCAATAACATATGAATGATTAATGTTAAAAATACCTTTATACCTTTTTGCTTTTCGTAGAAAGAATGAATTCGTCTTGTTTTATTGTACATATAATTCTTCTTTTGTGTTCTATCAACCTATATATGTCGGGATCTGTTCCTTGTCTACCATACTCCCTCGACTTAAAAACAATGGGATTCTTCATCAGAGTACATTGTATTACAGACTGTAATATAAGAATGTATGATTGGCAATAACATATAAATGATTAATGTTAAAAATACCTTTATACCTTTTTATTTTTCCGTAGAAAGAATGAATTCGTCTTTGTTTTATTGTACGTGTAATTATTCTTGTTATATTCTATCAACCTACTCTATTCTCGAGAGATCGATGGAATTTTGTATTTGTCAATAAAAGTAAAGTCTGTAAGAAAATTTATATATTATTTAAATATTTCATTTTTGCATATAAATATATTACACGCATCAAAATAAATTATTAAAATAATTTGAAATCTGATTAAAAGCTTGTGGTAGAATTAGAAATGCATCACATGTAAAGCAAAAAATAATCATTCAGGCAAACTTTGAGAAAGAAGTGGATAATGACCAATTTCTCTTCTGCGAAAGAATTGAATAAGATCCGTGACCCTTGAAAATAATCTTGCTGCCATAAAATTATCTATAAGGTTCATTCATCAAAATACAAGAGAAGAAAATAAATAATGGAAAATTTCTTTAAAAAATCAAACCAACGATTACACTATAACTGGACGTAAGTGATGAAGCGACATCAAAATAAAGAAAAAGAAAGGAAAAGAGAAAAGAAAAAAAGTTATTAAAAGAAAAAAATAGTAAATACATTTGTTTTGAAAAGAAAAAGTAAAATTTTATCATAAAACGTCATCATAATATGGAATCGAAACTCACACTTGTCAATTCTAAACATAAGAAATACTCTAATTAAAATATCTTCATGTCGTATCATGTCTATGTTTATATTCTCACGTGTATTGCGTGATGTACAGGAAGAAAGAAGACCCTTCCCATTTCTCGGATTCACAGAGATAATTACTCATTTATTTTGACAGTCTAATTATATTTCTATGAAAGTAAATGCAGGAAGTCACAGGAGTTTCTTGTAATACTAAAAGTTCTTTGTCTTAATTAGATTCAGGAAACTTAGAGAATCCTATTTAAGAGTTTTAAAGCTCAGAAAAATATAGATATTTTCTAAACCTGAAATAATTTTAATCATCTCTTATTTCCATTATCTACTGGATTACATGAATCCAATATCGTTAGTATAAGGATTCAATCGAAACAAAGTTTTAGAAGTGCTTAACCGATGATTCCGAAAAATAAGGAATAGATTTCCACATCCATTGAACTAAATGAACCAATGAGGTGGTTAAAGTTAATAGCAGAACAAAGGAGAACATGCTCTAGGAAACTTGGGTATTCTCATTTAATGAATGGTCTTGGAACAGAATGCCTAACAAAAGGCCTCTATCATTACAGCAGGAGATTTTGGAATCGTAGATGTTCGTTACATCTTTGGTAACGCGCGACTTCGGTTAGCGAAATCTTTAACCCTCCGTTACTCGCGCGGGGTGTTTTTATCACCCCACGAGTGAAAACATGCGCACCAGTACGGAACCAGTCGAGCTCAAGGTCAAATACAGTGTGTCCGTAAAGTCATGGTGCACTTTTGACCGGTCACAGGAAAGCCACGAAACAAGACATACAGGCGACATCTTCACCAAATAAAAGGAAAACTCTCCAGGTTTGCATACCTGTTCAGCGCAATTCGATGTGGGCTCCATTTGTTTGCCCTACACACATCTAAACGATAGTCCAGTTCTTCCCACACACTGATAAGGACGTCTGGTGTAACAAAGTGAATAACGTCTGTGATTCTCTGTTTTAAACGATTAATGTCGTCGATACGTTCACTGTACACATGTTGCTTCACATAACCCCATAAGTAAAGGTTTAATGGCGTTATGTCCGGGGATCGTGGTGGCCATGCCATGACAGCACCCCTGCCTATCCACCTCTGGGGGAATGATGTATCCAGAAACTCACGAACAATGTTGCCGTAGTGTGGAGGAGCGCCGTCCTGTTGAAACATGACACCTTCTGGAAATCGTGGAACTGCATACAATTGGAACAAGTCAAGATAGATGTTTGACGTCACAGTCACCGGTCCACTCGGTGCGTGGTGTTGAGTCATCACCTGCGCGCGCACACCGTTGCACTACAAACACTCTTTGGGATACTGTTCAATGTAGCGCAAGTTTCAACCTTTCGTTTCGTTTCAGTTCGACACAACAAGCGTTCATAAATGCACCATGACTTTACGGACACACTGTACTTTTAGTAGCTGCACACTCCTAGATGTCACGACTGTTCATTCTACCGTTTTTTCTGATTAAGTGTCGATGCGAAAAATTTCAGCTGTGGCGTTGAGAACACCCCGCGAGTAATCAAGGAATATTTTTTGATTTAAAAATTTGAGGTAAGCTATATTACAGATTTATTTTATTTTTATCATAGAAATAACTAAATTTATGAATAACTTCTGTTTTTTCTTAAATTTATTTTGAGTCTTTTACATCGATTTTTTTGCCTTTTTTTCAAGAAAATGTTGAAAACTCCATGGGAAATGGAAGAGCAACAGCGTTTGCGGAATCTTTTGACTTCTGTTTCATCAGATTCTAAAGATTATAAGGTAGCAGGTACAATTGATAATTTTTTGGACGATGACGAACACTTTGAGGAACAATCTGATCACAACTCGTAATCAGAACAAGAAATTGTTGAAATATTGGAACAAGATAGTAGCCTGTAGTTAGGCATCAGTGTCGAACTACAGTCTGATTCTCTATGTTACTTAGGAAACGATAAAATTACGAAAAGGTACAAGAAAAAAGGTAAAACTCCCATACGTACTCGTTCTTCGAATATAGTTACTCAATTCCCGGGTGCTAAAGGTGCAGCTAAGTCTTGTAAAACGCCTATTGAATTTTTCAAACTACTTATATCAGATTATATAATCGAAGATGTAGTTAAAACACACACACACACACACACACACATATATATATATATATATATATATATATATATATATATATATATATAACTAGTATATAATCATACAGAAATAAAGTAAACAAAAATTAAATCCTATATCAAAAAGTCATTATTTGAACAATACATCAATTTTAAATAAAATCTAATAAATTGAAATTACTAAAGATACCATAAACAAAAATCAAGTTTAAACATTATATGTCAACATGTGAAAGAACAATGTTGTTATTAAAAATAATGAAATAGGCAATTCAAGTAAATGGAGTTTTCAACAATTAAAATAGCAGCTTGGCTGTGGACAAGCTTTAGCCAGGTTAAATTAATTTTGCTGTACAAACCATCCCTGTTACTATTGTTGTTCAAAAAACAAACAAAGTAATTTACCCTAAAATGAAAGAATTTAGAAAGAAGAGTCTTATACTAACCCTAACTATAAAGCATGACTATATAGAAACGACTCAAATTCAGGATAAAATATGTAAATATCATTATATTGCACTAAGATATTGCACTAAAGACAGTAAATATATAATTCAATAAAATACCCATACTTTACATTAAACATAAACTAATCTGTGTCTCCTCTTAAACTTACCAGAATTCATCTCTTTCAATATAGCCCGCCATGCATATTGACATCACATGTTGCCACAACCAAAAATCTTACCATGAATCAGCATAATTTAATAAATAATATAATTAATTTTTGATATCATGAATTAGTAAGATACCTATATTAAAATTCTCAAAACTATATTAAAAATTGTAATACTTTTAGTTATCTAGAAAATATTAGAAAATATTTAAAAATGTCTATTAAAATGGAAATTTTCACTTGAAAGTTCCTGGCGCAATCTATGTAATAAATCTGAAACAAATAACTCAATAGCCAAATTTGAATAAAACTACACATTACGAGTAGAATAAGTGAAAACACTATCCCACTAACAAAGAAAGAAAAATAGTCTTTTATTAACCAATATTAGTGATTTATTTTAAATGACCTAAATATTTCCTATCTATATATGCTCTTAGAAAACCTATAGGCATTTCATAATCCTGGGCAAAGGAGTAAAAATTTCTTATGTTCTTAATTCTAATATCAATGTCTGTTACTAAATTATTATTTCTAATTATATAATTTTTTTCTAAATTCTTGAAGACAGAAATGCTAAGATTACTATTCCAAAAAGGGAATTTATTAATTTGAAAATTAAATGCATTTCTTTTATCAAAGATTTCTGTTACTAATTTATTATCTATGATTTTAATATCTAGATCCAAAAATTCTGCAGCTAATTCATTGTCATTAGTTTTTATAAGTTTGAAATAATCAGGATAGAAGTCAATATGTGGCTTAAGGCCAATTTCTTTATTGAATAATATTAAATCATCTATATAGCGGAATAATATACTATGGCTATAATTAGTCAAATCTTTCTCATAGTAGTGAAGATAAATATTTGCTAAACTATTGCTACCTGGGCCTCCTTGAGGTAATCCTTTAATTTGATGGAAAATCTTATTATCAAAAAAGATATAATTTTCTTTTAGAACAAGATTAATAAGATTTTTAAAATTATTAATGTTAATATCTTTTTTAAGATCATAATCTTTATGTATATTTACTAGGGTATTATTTAAATCTTCAATATCTATACTATTAAATAAATGCTGGAAGTCAAAAGTATGTGCACTAGTTATTTCTACATCTTTAATTACATTTAATATCTCTACACTATTATTTACTATAATTGTATCTTTTTGCTTATTTAAATTCTCTATCACTGTCTGTATGTATTTTTGCAAGAGTTTGACTGATTTTGTAATATAAGTATTGCAGCCATTAGTAACACTTCTAAATTTAAGAGGACTCTTGTGAAATTTTGGTGTAAGAAAGATGTAAGGATAAACTTTTTTAATATAATTAGTTCCCAATTTTTATGGAAAGCTTGAATTCTATTAGAAATTTCTCTTTCACCTAATTTTGTCTCTTTATAAATATCACTATTAATAATATGATCATTAAGTATTTTTTTGTAAAAATATTTACAAATTATATTAAAATTACTGGGCACTTTGTCTATATAGACTATTACAAAATCTGTATGCAATTCTTTAATATGTTTTTAATATCAGGATATTTAATAAAATCATTAGATTTAAAATTATAGTTAAAAAGATCTAATAATGTTTTATATCTATATTCATTAAATGCCTCTAGAGGCAGACTATATTCTATTGCCATATTTAATATAAATTTCTCAATATCTTTTTTAATTTGATTTTTAATAATTTCATTACTATTAGCTATAACCATTCGATGCTTTGTACCTTTACTCATTAATTCTCTAAGTTTTTCATTTCCAACAATATTTAAATCTCCAGTAATTACATGTCCATGATCTTTATTCAGGAAATCATTATAATTTAAACACTTGCAATCTTCACTCGTATTACTTTCTTTTATATTATTGTAGTTAAAAATCATTCTGCCTAATTGTGTGTTATATTTAAATGCACGTTTAATTTTAATATTTTTTATAGGGAAGCAATTAAAATGTTTATCTAACATAGCAGAAAATTTACATTTGTCATACTTTTTGTTCATAAAAAGGAAAGTACAATAGTCAATATCTTTCTTATTGTAAGTGTTATGTGATAAATTAAATTTTTTATAAATAAATTTGAAGATATCTCTAATCAAATCCCATCCATGTGAATCTGTCTTATTATTCATAATTAATTCTCTGCTAGTTTTTATTTCTTTATATATATATATATATATATATATATCCTGACGAGCGGCTCGCTATGATATTTTTCAATTTTATTTTGGTTTTTGTCTATTTTTGCCATTTTGTTTTGACTGTTTTTGAGTTTTTGTCTTGTGTATCTAAGTTTGTTTTGATATATATATAATTATACAAACTATATAAAAATTAGATAATAATACAATCTAATTTTTTTCAAAGAAAGAGGCTACAAAGTTGCAAATGCAATCGAAATTCAGTCACAGGAAATTGAGTGATTTATTTAATATTTCCCGTCTTGGTATTGATATATTTCACAAAACAATGACTTATATCTTTTCTTGTTTCTGTTACATTGTATTCGTTTTGATAATGTTTTAGATCATGATGAAAGATAAATCTTTGGATAATTTTTGTCATATCAGAGACATATTTTCAAAGTTCAACGAAAATAACGCTAAATATTATTCAGTAAATGAATATGTGACGATGAATGAGCAGTTGCTGAAATCCAGAGGACGTTGCCAATTTTTACAGTTTATGCCAAACAAACCTGGAAAATATGGTTTAAAGTTATTTGCGTTATGTGATGTTAAAACATTTTATACCTTAAAATTTGAACCTTATGTTGGTACGCAAACAGATGGACAATTCAAAACATCCTACGACACTTTAGATATAGTTATGAGGCTATACGAAAGTATATATGGTTCAGGAAGGAACATTGCATGTTATAATTGGTACACGAGTGTTCCATTGGCTGAGGAATTATTGAAGAAGTAACTAACATTGGTTATTATTCTAAGAAAAAGTAAAAAGCAATTGCCGAAAGAATTTATACAGCAGATTCGCCGGGTACCGTAAACCGTAAATACAGCCCCCGACCTGCCAAAGCACACGGGTTTTCACTGAATGACTGTCGTTGCAACAGAAACGAGTACTGAGGTCGGGTCCTAGTTGCCAAAACAGCCTCACGGCCCAACCCCTCCCATAGGAGGCACGTACTATCACTGGAGGAGGGCTGCCGCCCCCCATTTATGTGCCCCTAGGCGGGCGAGTTCCTTCATATACAAACCTGAGCAACTCATCCACACTTAGTGGTGCCCACTTCTATAGGGGAGAGATTCGCCGGGTACGTCGGTATTTAGTTTTCATAATAAGGTGCCCATGACTCTAGTTTTTTATTGTAAGAAAAAGAAGAAAAATTTAATTCTTCTATCTGCAATGCATTACAATGATAATACAATAATCGAGTAATGAAGTCTGAAATTGTACTATTTTACAGTTGTACTAAACGTGCAGTTGATACAGCTGATGAAATGTGCAATAATTATGATGTATCAAGAATTTTCAGACGTTGGCCGCTTCGAATATTTTTTCATCTACTAAATACAGCAGAAATTAAACTTTAAACAAGAACAACAACAAAAACAACCAAAATTATTTTATTTATAAACAATAAAATTAAACGCAGCTTAAAACGTATGTCATCCATTTTTCTAAATTGCTTTAATAAAGAATATTATCAAATCATTAGACGTAAACAAAACTTAATGTGTGTTGCAATATAGAATGCAAGTAATGTAAGTAGTAAATGCAAATCATTTTTATATAATTTTAACTGTAATATAAACATATAATTTTTATAAAATTATATGTTTCTTGTATATCTAAATTGTATTTATTTAGAATAGGTTAAAGTAAGCTACTTTAATTAGGAGTAAATTATAAAATTATACATTTCATTGTAACTTAAAAATTGTGATAAAAAGTTTGGGCTGTTTACAACACCCCCGCGAGTGATCGTGAAACAAAAACAGGCTCGAGTTATGAATGGTTAAAAGCAAAGGCTGTTAATTATGACGCTTTTTCGTCATCATCATTCCAGCAGACTTATAAACAGCCATAGACCCTTTCCCCAACCAATAGTTTTTTAAAATCCTCGAGTGCCAGAACTGTCCATACATCGTCCGAAAATGCTAGGAAGTGTAAAACTAACTGGAATCCATTGATCAATTTGGCGATGGAAGGATTGGGTAGAAGGATTTAAATTAAGCAATTGAAGCAGCTTCGTAAAGTTACGATGAAAAATGAAGATTAGTTGAACTTGGATGGCATATCAGGCAATAAATTTCCGACACTTAATATGCTTGAGATTATTGCACAACTTGATCTTATGAAGTCGCTACACAACTGGTGAAAGTCGACCATAAAGATTTCTTGATATTTCACGCTGCTTTTAAGTGATCTGAAGCGGGAGGAAAATTTATGGAAATTATTACTGTAGTTTTGCAGAGTTTATACCCAAGTGATTTAAAGTTTATGTGAGAATGTAGGTAATACATACAATTATCCTAACTTGTTTCAGTTTTTTCACGTTATCTTTTTACTTATTTTCAAACACAAGACAGGCATTTATGTAATTTTCTAAATATGGAGAGATCAATTAATTAGATTTGTCAATGGACAAATCTAACGATACGAGATACGATAAATCAATGGATACGAGAAATATATGTCCCATGATCATCATATCTTTATATGTTACTATTCTCACATGCATCACTTAATATACAGGTAAAACGAAGGCCCAGATCCCATTGCTCGGAATCACATAGATTACTATTTATTTATTTTTACTGTCTAATTACATTTCTATGCAAGTAAACGCTGGAAGTCACAGGTGTTTCATAACATACTAAAAGATCTTTGTCTTAATTATTTTCCGTAAAATCCCGTTCAAAAGCTCAAGAAACTCTGGTCTTCTTAACCTGGCCTGAAATAATTGTAAGATCTTACTTCCATTCTCTAGTGGATTACATGAATCCAATCTCGAAAGTATAAGGATTAAATCGAAACAAAGTTTTAAAAGTACTTAATCGATTATTCCGAAAATTAAGGAATCGATTTCCACATCCATTCAACTAAATGAACGAATGAGGTTTTTAAAGTTAATAGCAGAACAAAGGAGAACATGTTCTAGGAAACTTGGGTATTCTCATTTAATGAATGGTGTTGGAACAGAATGCCTAACAAAAGATCTCTCTCATTACAGCAGGAGATTTTGGAAGCATAGATGTTCGCGACGTCTTCGGTAAAGCGTAAAAGTAAAAGCCGTTAATTATGACGCTTTTCCGTCATCATCATTTATACTCCTGTCCACAAGTTCGGTCAACCCATCAGAGAATGACTTATAAACAGGCAGAGACCCTTTTCCGAACTAATAGTGTTTTAAAATCCCCGAGTGCCAGAACTGTCCATACATCGTCCGAAATTGCTAGGATGTGTAATAGGGTGGATCGAAAATTCGAAATTTGGATAAATTAATCGGCATAGGGTGCAAAAGTTGTCTTTTAAGTGTACTAGCATACACGCAAAATTTTTTCAACTTTGTTCAATATCTTCCGGTGCCCCAAGACCCTTAAATATTTTCAAAAAACGATTTTTATGCAAATTTCGAATTAAAAATTAAAAATAAAAAATGTGTTAAAGAAACGATTTTACAGGAATACACATAGAGGAAAAGGTGAAGGAATGATAAAAAATTCCAACAAAAATTGGAAAATTGTCGTAATGAAAAAATATCGTGTTTGTTCGATATCACATTTTGTAAGTGTACAAATTTCGATACATATAAATGCCAAAAAGACATGACAATTCCACTTGTTGTGGGATTGTTTATAAAAGATCAAAGATTAGAAAGGAAAATGGTTATTGGAGGAGTGGACGTAATTGCGACTAAAAGAAAAAGGAAAAGGGGAAAAAAAACAGATGGAAGACAAAAGAATAAAACTTAAAATGGTTAAAACTGATGCTGATGCTGCTCATGCTCAATCAATGGAGCTACTTGAGCTTAACACTATGCATTCCTCCACGTATACAGATACGGATGTAATTACCTTGGAATATCAATCACAAAATCGTTTAGATTTCCCTACCTTAGCAAGGAAATGTGATCGATACTGAATTTCAGATAGAGAAGTTGCTTCATTTGCCAGTGCTGTTTTACAAGACATTGGAATTGTACACGATTTCGCATGTGGTAGAACGCAATAAATTTCGTATACAGGTTAAAAAGCTTTAAAATGCAGTTGCAGAGTCTACTAAGTTAACAGTGTCTTGGTCTCTTTTAACCGGATTATATTTCGATGGGAGAAAAGACAACACAAAGGTGCTAATTAAGAAGGATACAAAGTACTGCCCAAAGACCGCGAAGGAGGAGCATTATATTCCTGTAAACGAACCTAACTCTGTGTATATCGGAGATGTTAATGCTGCAACAGGAGGAGCTAAGGCCATAAAAGAAGCAATACTCAATTTTTTTTGTATCAAATAATATCAATTAAATGGGCAAACATTTCAATTGGGTATGATGGAACAAATGTTAATACGGGGCACAAGGGAGGTATTATTCGTTTGATGGAACTGGCCTCAATAGACTATCACAGTGATGCATTTGTTTGCTACAAGCAAATGAGTTACCTCTCCGTCATCTACTAAATTCTTTGGATTGTGCAACAACTTGTCCTAAAGAATTTCGTCGACCCAATTTGTAAAAAAATGAAATCCTGCCTTTTTCTTCAATAAGTGTGGAGAATATACCAGATAATATAGATAGAATGGTTCTCAGAAATAATCAGCAATATATATATGATATTTGCCTAGCGATATCACGTGGTGAATATTATTCTGACCTGGTATTAAGAAAGCCTGGTTCAGTTGCTCACTCAAGGTGGATAACATTGGCAGGTAGAATTTTAAGGCTGTATGTGGTCACAGAAAAGCCATCTGACAATCTTATTATTCTTGCAAGGTATATTATGAAGGTATATGCAACCTGTTTTGTTCCATGTCAAGACAAAGCCCTCCATAACAGAAGGAGCGCGGTATATTTGGAGACTTATCTCATTTTCTAGATATTTGGGACCAAATTAAAAGAAATATGACACTTTTACTCAACGAAATATCTTCTTTTGTTATCCTGATAATTTGCTATTGTCAATGCTTACAGATAACCGAGAGAATATAAGGTCTTCAGCGCTACGAAAACTAATTTGTGCTAGAAATGAAAACAGAGGATTATCAGAATAAGAATTTTTCAAGTACCAAAAAATAGACTTTAAAGCAAAGCATTATTTTGCACTTATTAACTGGCAACGAGTTGGACCTTTTGAACCACCTCTTTTGATAAATGTGCCATTTAAAGAAATTGAGCCCATGGTAAGTTAGAAAAACGGAGGAATGATCAGAATATCCATGCCATACCCAAGCTGCAGAAAGATGTTTTCGCTTAGTGTCTGCAGCGTTGAAAAGTGTATATGGAGAAGAGAAGAGACACGGCTTCATATTGAATAGGATACAATCAAGAAGTCTTATCAAGCATTATAATACCAAAAAGGATTACATCCTTTAGAAATGTAAATCTTCAAACTAATAGAATTAAAAAATCTATGATGTAAGTTCACTTTTTATAAGTTTTGTGATTTATTGCTGTAACTATTAAATTTATTCTTCATGTATTATTATAAAATTATAATTATTTATAAGTATACTTTAATACTTGAATAATCTGCCAATTTTTCAAATATTTTGCATTAATTCACAATGTTTAATAGATATTTGTAAAAATGTCACTTTTTAACTTTCTGGATGGCGTTTGAGCCACCAGAACATATGAATGAATTTGAATAATAATAAAAAAACGTAAACTAATATACCCAAAACAAAACTTTCTTACCCGGCGCTAAAGAGAATTTTGAAAATATTTTTTTTATAAATTTCAAAAAAAAATTTCATTTTTAATTATTTTTGGGGCACTTGGGGCACTGGAAGATATGAATGGATTTCAATAAAAAAATATATGTAAACTAATATACCTAAGACACAACTTTCTCACCCCATGCCAAAAATAATTTCAAAACAAAACAAAAAAAAATTGCAAATTTTCATAAAAAATTCAATTTTTAACTATATTTGAGGCGCTTGGGGCACCGGAAGGTATAAATGAATTTCAGTAAAAAAAATTATATAAACTAATATACTTAAGACACAACTTTCCCGTCCCATGCCAAAAATAATTTCCAAAAAAATTTTTTTTCCTATACTTTTCGATCCACCCTAATGTGTAAAACTAGCTGGAAACCATTGATCAATTTGGAGCTGGAAGGAATAGGTTTGAAGGACTTAAATTAAGCAATTGAGGCAGCTTAGTGAAGTTACTATGAAAAATGAAGATTAGTTGAACTTGGATGGCATATCGGGCATTAAATTTCCGCGGCTTAATGGCTTAATATGCTTGCTATTATTGAACAAATTATTCTTATGAAGTAGCTATACAACTAATGAAAGTAGACCATGAAGAGCTGTTGATATGTCAAGATGCTTTTAAGTATCTATTTTATGAAGATATTTCTAAAGTATTGCAGACTTATACCAAGTGACTTAAAGTTTATGTGAGACTGTAACTAGCTCATACTATTATCATAGCTTGTTTTAGCTGAATAAATTAATCTTATGAAGTAACTACGCAACTACTGAAAGTCGACCGCGAAGAGGTGTTGATATTTTAACTATCTAAAGCGAGAGGAAAATTTTATGAATTTATTTCTGAAGTATTGCAGACGTGTACTAAGTGACGTAAAGTTTATTTGAGAATGTGACTAGTTCATAATATTCTCCTAACTTGTTTTAGTTATTTGACATTATCATCGTTTTAAAATTTTCAAATACAAGACAGGCATTTATGTATTTTATTAAATATAGAGACAACAATTAGTTACACTTGATTAATATTCGTCATGAAGCTATTAAAATTCGTTTATTATATTTATTATTACTCGATGGTTTGCTTAAACTCATCATGACATTTGAAACAACGAATTGCATTAATTATATAGACATTCTGTAATGAATACCTTCATATTATTTAAAATGTATCTTATTAAATTTCTTTAATAAAAATGATTTAAAATTATATTTTATTAAATATAGAGAAATCAATTAATTATACTTAATTAATATCCAGTCATCAAATAATTATACTTAGCCCGGGAGGACGCGCGATATGAAGACTAACGCGAAGACGCGCAAGGGGTGTGCTATACCCCATTTTGTTATTTCGCTATTTAAGCAAAACTAGCAACACTTTTATGCTATATTTGTTCCAAATGATTCATGCAAACAATTCTAGTCATACAAGAACAAATTTTTAGACGAAAAATTTAGTAAATAATACTTTATATTATTCGGCGCATTGCGAACACATATGAAAAGTATATTTCTTACATACATAATTTTAGCTTTTTTCACCGTAACGAATCATCAATATAATAAACGCTCTACAATTTAGGTTGAAAATGCTGTTTCTAACTTTTTTTAGAAATCCAAATAAGAATTCTGCGTGCCTTTATCTTTAGATCCAATAAATTTAGGGCGTAATGCATTTTTATTTTTCAGAATAGTTTTTACAATTTTAAACTTTTCCTCCAATTGTTTTTATGAAAGCGAATAAGACATGTACCAGCTGACTACAGTTACATTACGTCCAGAATAATACAATTTTTGCGTCTGTCTCTTGACATTTTCACTTTCGCTATTATCGAGATTAAAAGACTTCTACCCACAAAATATCCATTTTAGAAATATAGAATGTTCTTCAATCCACTTGTTTTCTCACTAAAACTTCAATAGAGAGACAACATTATTTTCCTGTCTCTATTACGGTCGCTCAAGTGAAAAAAGAAACCTGACGCGAGGACGCGCAAGATAGTGTTTTACACCCCTTATGGTGAATTCGAATAAAATAATAAAAGTCTTTTTCTTGAGACTCGTTCCGTCTGTTGAATGTGACCTTAAAGTCAGCTTGCATGGATTTGACTCATTTCAACTAAAGGGAGTAGGTATTTTTCACATTTTACGTGGCGTGGGGTACCCACTTGCTCGTCCTCGCTGGTTAATTAATATTCGCCTTTAAGCTGGTGAAATTTGTTTATTATAAATAATATTTCCTTTACATATTGTTTTGAGTTTAGTTTAGTTATATTAACGTCCCGTTTTGAAGCAACACGAGGGCTATTTTGGGACGGACCTCGTAATTTTGAACCTCGGTCAGATGACGAGGACGACACCTGAGCTGGCACCCCCTCTCCAAACTTCCACGCCACACCAACGGGAGGACGTTTGACCACTACGTATGATTTAACGTGCAACAGGTCCTATACACGGCGGATCTTCAGTGGAATCGGGTTTCGAATCTGGAGCCCTCCGGCCCCAAAGCCGAGACCTTACCACTAGGCCACCGCGGCCCACATATTGTTTTGAATTTTCTTTTGAAATACAATCATATTCACTTTATGGTTTGATTAAACTCATCAAGAAAATTGAAACAATAAATTTTATTAATTTTATTTACTTTTTGTAATACATTTCTTCATGTTGAATTAAATGAATTGGAAATTATATTTAATTCTTAAAATCATAGAAAACTTTACTTTTAAACGCCTTCAATTTCATATCTAAATTTATAATTCAAATGAAGATATGGTTTTAAAAATCATTTGCATGGAGTATTGATATTCTTTAGGCTTTTTTTTACTTTTTCATATTTATTTTTATTTATTTAGTTTAGATATTCACTATTGGTTTACAACAGATTTTTTCTTCTTAAAAGATTTTTACAATGTGCTTTGATGGCCAAGTCAGATAACTGTGTTTGTAACCCTCAGTGAAACTCCATGAATTGCAGTTATGAAATTTTCTATTATTTTCCTGAGAAAAATTTGCTTCCTTCTAGCATACATATACGGAAAATATAAACATTTCTTTCAAATACTCTTTGCTTTATAGTTTCAATTTACGATAAATCGTTTGTCTTGGCACAACATTCTTTCCTTGGAAGCTTTTAAAAAATATCTACTTTCATAACGTAATATTTTTCATTCATTTATGAAATTCGTAAAGGCGCAATAAATATCAACCAATGACTTCCATACCTGATAAGACAATTTCTTTGTTATTTCGACTGATTTCATTCATTTAAATATTGCTTGTCATCGATTACGTAAAAGCATATAAGAATTTATCAATACAGGGTAGTAGTCATAAATTAATTACATATGACCACCCATTTATTTTTACCACCTATATAATTCATTTCAAAAATAATAAAAAAACTAATAATTTTAAAACTGTGTTTTTTTAAATAAGAGGGCAAAGAAAAACGTTTTTTGTAGATAGGTGACGTACCATTACAGCGTTCTAAATTTGCTACAGCGAGAGATTTCTTTACGCAATGATTACCGATCAGCAGAAGTCAATGCGCGTTTTCTGATTTCTTTTTTCTGTTTTTCTTGAATATCTCTAAAACTATTTAATTTCCGAATTACAATTGGTGTAACAAATTAAAGAGCGTAAAATTCCATACAAATGAGTGTTTTTATTTTTCTTCTAGCTTTAATATTTTTGAAAATAATGGATATAGTGAGTAGGAGATGTCTAATAACTTACGACCACAGTAACGGCGAGATACCTATCTGAAAATAACTTGGTAAAATGCGCTCTCATTTAAAAAAAACACGCTGTCGGGTTTGCATGGCTGTGTAAAATGCTCTCTCTTTTAACGTAGCTATAACATTATTAGTTTTATTTTTATTAATTTTTGAATTGGGTCTAATAATTTATGACCATCCTGTATATCATTAGTAAGAAAATGGACTAAAGGAAAACTCAAATATCCTCCTATAATCGGAATTTTGACGAGAAAATATGAAAGCAATTTCCCATCCTTTAAGTATCTGGACGATACGATCCGTAGAGTTAATATTCTCAAATATCCTCCTATAATGGGAATTTTGACGAGAAAATATGAAAGCAATTTCCCATCCTTTAAGTATCTGGACGATACGATCCGTAGAGCTAATATTCTCTTCCCCCTCGTGGAGTTACTATTCTTGTTTTGCTTGGTTGGTAATCAATCCTCCCAACAGTTATAGGACGACTAAATAGGTCAATCGAGTAAAGAGATCACAGATTCGACTAAAATAGATAATGTTTAATACAATAACAGGCGGAGAATAATAAACACGAAATTGTTTATTATTACAGAAGCTGTTCCAATATGAAAGCAAAGTTAAAAATTCTGATTGTTCAGAATCTGTACCGCCGTAAAAAAAACGATAATGCCTTTTTAATTCCTATAATACTTGTTAATTATCAATTCGCATAAATAATTTTGTTTATTTGTCAAAGTATATAAACTAAAAATTTAAAAGTTAGTCTTTCCCAATTAAAAATAATAAATGAAACTTTGATATTTGAAATTTTTCCTAGTTTGATAAAAATGTCTGTAACAAACTAACAAAAACATATCTATTTTATTAATGATTTTACTATTCATCCTGTTTCAAACAACATGTCTTTTCAGTGGAATTTTTACAGGCCCTTTTTTTTTCTTAAATATTTCGCTTTCGAAAAGGGTACAAAGCAAATATATTTCATCTCAGTTTCCGAAGTCTATTTTTATTTAGCAAGGAAAAAACAAAACGAAATAAAGCATCAAATTTATCATTTGAGCCAAGTTAATTAACCATTCGACTTTCACACACTCGTCCACCAGTTGGAAATCCATAGAGGATATACATTATGAAAAAAAGGAATGCATAAAGAGTTTCAAATTCAGTCTAAAATGAGGTTAACTCGACGCTTTAAAAAGTTACGTTTTTTATAACGTCACAGAAAGGAAGAAAAAAGCCTTAATAACGTCTGGTATATTTTATATTCTGATCATTAACTTGGAAGTATATTTGAAGACGTATTGCTTTTTTTACTTAAAAATAAAACTTGCACCTTTAAAATGAAACTTTTAAGTTATTTATTTACTTTTATTTGGCTATAATATAGCACGTTATACAGAGAGTATTGCTAAATTTCCCAAGGAAAAAATTGCAGCAGAAATGATAAGAAAATGACATTTTCTTTAGGAAAATATATATCGTGTGATATATATATATATATACTCATGTATGCTTTATTTCAGTTAATAGTTATTATTTACTGTTTTCAATTATATAATTTATTCCTTTATATACAAACTCTTCAGAAAACAACGTTAATGTTGATATTACACTAAAGCCTTCTTTTCAAATATTGAGGAAATAATTCAGGGCGTACGAGAATTGTTGGACACATTTCAAAATTTATAAAAAATAATGAAAAATGTTAAAAGTGCAAATTGTTTTAAAGGAGAGAGAAAATATAAAAGTTTCTTTTTCACATAGGCGCCGTACAATCAAGAAGCCCTAAATTTGCTACAGCGAAAGATTTCCGTTTGAAATGGCTACCGATCAACAGAAACCAACGCGCGTCTTCTGATTTCTACTTATAGTTTTTCTTGAATATCTGGAACGCTATAAAGTTTTGAAATTACAATTTATTAAAAAATAAACAGCGTAAAACCCCTACAAATGTATCTTTTATTTTTCTTCTACATTTAATATTTTCACAGATACTAGCTTTGAAAAATTGGTGAATTCCAGCTATTTACGATTACTTAGACCGTACCACTGTAACAGTGCGTTACCTATCTGAAACAAATTCTGCTTTAATTTTTAAAAAATAGTTAGTTGAAGCATTATTAGTTTTTTTTATTATTTTTTTAAATGTGTCCAACAATTCTCATACACCCTGAATATCTGATTCCTTATAACCCCCTATGGGTTTATTTTTAGATTTTCCTTTATTCACAATCAGTCGACCCATCATATAATGGTCAATATAAAAATAAAAACTGTCTGCGGAATTATTATAAATGAGACGAATTAGTTCTCAGAATAGAATGCAAATCTACTCGTTTGGCAATAATCGCACCAATCTCGTACGGAGTGGAAATATTTCTACTTCTGCAGCATTTTTCTACTGATATCGAAAAGTTAAGTCTTAAAAATATGCATTGTTTCGATTGTTAATGTTAAAATTACATCAACATATTATTTTCTACTGAGGTTAATATAGGTATAAATGAGGAAAAGTTGTGATATATTCATATATATATGAATAATTAATAAATAGTAGACATATTGAAAGGAATTAAATTAATAAATAAGAAAGGAATTTTAAATATGATCACATAAACTTTTCAACTGTAATTTTTCTCGTAGAAAAACAAGTTACGACAATTAGTTGGAGCATTGATGCTCTATTACGAAAGATTAGAAAAGAAAGATAAAGACAGTTTTTTTATACATTCTTTGATAATGAACAAACTCCACTGAAATTATCTACCACAAGCAGATAATTTCAGTGGAGGGTCATTAATACTTTATTAATGGCCTAGTTCACCAAAGCATATATTTAATTTCTCAAATTAGAATTGCATGCATGTGAGTTCATATTTTATTTTGACGTTTTATTTTGAGATGATTTTAGCTATTTAATTTTATTATATTTCTAGCCGCCTTCGGCGACCAGTTTGTTCGACAGGAATATAATTTCAATTAAATCTCTTATGTATAATTTGATACTTTTGACTCACTTCATAAAGTAATTTTAAATATGATTTGTGACTTAACCCATATTGTTTCAGTAGCCTAGCACTCCTGGCTTCCAGTTCGGGGATATACAATGGTGATAAGTAGCCTAGCACCTGTTCATGAACGTCCAAATGGTGTCAACTAACTGTCTCTGTCATGTAACATCCCACTGGGTGCTGTCTGCATCAACTTCACTCTCTTATTTCTCTAGCAAAATATGCATTTGATTTCAATATTAAAATGGAGCGGCACATTTTACCTCCAGCAGCATGTTAGCTGGATGAAAATACACTTATTAAAACATAGCATTAAACATTAAGATATTACCTTAGCTTTCAACAATGGAAGAGAAACACGCAAATGAATATTTGTTTAAACAATGAACACGGTTTGAATTGCGTTACGACAATGAAAAGTACTGTTGTAAATTATGACCAAAAATAATTTTAAAAATTTATTAAAATTAGAGAAAAAACGTAGGACAATTTAATTGATATCATTGAAAAGATAATTTCTTAAATTTTCAGATGGTGTAAAAATAATTTTTGTGCTGTAATATGTTCGGATGTTATTGAGGATAAACGCCAAAATTTAGATTATTTTTTAATTAATTAAAATTCTAATTATTATTTCAAAAAAGGGATCTTAGGTGTATATTCCCATCTTCCAATGTAGGTTGGTGCCAAATTTCGTTGCTCTAGGTCTAGCGGTCTCTCCTGTAGAGCGCCAACACAGACACGCACATTATACTTTATTATTAGTAGAGATAGTCTATGGGTTTTATCAAGCATTAGTAGTTTCTGAGAATTTAATATATGAATCGTTTGATTTTAAAAGAGGACTTCTGCAATCTTGGCTGGACATATATTCATATTTTCTTTTTAATTTGATGATGGTGCATACATCATTTGGTATAAAAACAGGATTCCAACGGTCATTCACAGGTGCGTTGAATTAAAGCATCAAAGATTCTATACAGGGTGCCCATTTAAATAAGGGCCCCACCCCTTTAACTTCAGAACGACGCCAGTTATCGTCATGAAAGTACTGTCTAGGTATATTAAAACGTCTATCCTCTGTGCGATGAGACAACTTACAGCGCTACCTGGTGGGAAACTCCGGAGTTAGCATTCTTATCTCAGAAACGGTACAAAATAGAGGGAAATTGCCGATTTCAAAGTTGCAGTATTACTGCTTTTTGATTAGAAGTTTGAGTAAAAGTTTCAACAATAATAAGAAAAAAAAATTCAAAGTATCAATTTAAGGACTTTTAAAACTGGATCATTTTTCAGCAACGAACTAAAATATGAATTACGACAGTAAGAAATTAGCTCTCTAGATTCAGAAAATAAGTTAACAACCATTAGAATGATTAAAACACATATGAATAGAGTGAACATTACCCTACCAAAATTACTTTGTTGATTCCGTGTTCAGTATTGCAGATTAAATGAGAGAGTTGGTTTTCATTACGCTAAATATAAGGCTTAATTAATTAACCTCTTAACCTAATGTATCTATGGGCCATAAAACTAACTTTTGAAAACATTTAAAAAGCTCGCTTTAGCAGCAGAGTAAAACAATCTTAACCGGTCTCAGTTTTGCGACGAGGGAGCAACTCTATAATGGGCATTTTGAGTTTTTTCTGTAAAACATTATGGAAAAATTATGCTTAAAAGAATGCTGCCTTTTCAGAATTTAAGCGCTGAATTATCTGTAGATTGTTGTGAAAACTATTTTGAGCATGTTCAGTTTAGCTCAACAAAATGTAAACAATTAGGTATAATTTTCAATTAAAAAATCATTGTCGACTAAATGGTAGTTGATTCTATAGTATATGACTGCGTCTAATTCTTCTGAAATTTTCAGGGTTCTGTAAGCACTACATATACGAAGCTCATCCAGAAATCAAGTACCGTTTGAGTATAAAAAAAGTTGAGCAATTTGTTTTCATTTGTATTTTATTACAGAAAAATCTACACACCTTAAACTACTTTCGACATATATGCCATGCAAATTAAGGCGTGTGTCATATCTTGGCACTAATTGCAACATACCCGCTTAGTAGAATTCTGCCGAATGCGAACTGAAACAGTTCTGGGCGTTTACCTTGATCTCATCATCACTTGCAAATTGCTGGCCGGCAAGAAATTTCTTGAGATGAGAAAACAAATGGAAGTCGGATGGAACTAGGTCCGGACTGACTTTCACTTATCTGACAATAAATTTCACAAGGTCGAACATTTCTGACATTCAAAAACTTGACAACGGCTCTTATTTCACAGCTGGTGGGCCGATCGATTGATTCAAACATGATTACCGACAAACAATGACTTCAAACGTTAACGTAAACAAACAAAATGGCTAGGCTAATTCGTTCTTAAGTTGAAGGACGTAGATACTCATGCGCGTCCTTAGTGTTGTCAGATGCGCGGGAGATATGCGCAAACGGTACTTACATTCTGGATGAGCTTAGTATATAACAACTCTTCATCGTCTTAATAATCTAGCATGTGTTGCTGTTGTCATTTTGCTTGGTAAAAATGAAATATTCAGAATGATTAGCAAGGCATGCTGCTGTATTCTGATTCTGATGTAGAATGGCTTCCCTTTTAAACTTTCAATTATTAAATCAAAACAGAAATGCGCTCAGTTAGATCAACGCCCCACCTTAGAAATACAGAGGATTATTTTGACACAGACCTCGATATTGAGCAATGTGGCCTGACAATGAAGTTGACACTTGATCTGTCACTCCCCTCTTTAAAATACCACGTGTCGTTCAATCTTCCAATCCTAAATCTGCGACTTTGCTTTGAAGCTATAGATCTCCTTCTCCTATGAATGAAGGAGAGAAAAAAATTCTAAGTAATATGAGTACAATTAAAGAAATGGAAGAGACCTAGCCTTTAAATGTACATGCACCAACCACATTTTATGTTTTAACTGAAAAAAATAATGAAAGTTTTTTTAAGACTTTACAAATCGACACGTCACAACATACGACAGACTTCTTTTAACTGAACCCCTAAACTAAAACTTCATTCCACACAAAATGCTTAGCACAGCATAATCAATAACTGTTTTTGCGTCAGTAAACTGTATCAAACCAAACGGAATAGAATGGACAAATGAAGAAGAAAACAAATTCTATGAAACTAAAGTACAAATAAAAGAATGGGATAGGCTTGCTTGGCCTTTAAAAGTACAAGTGCTACACACATTTTGTGTTTCAACTTGAAACAAACATTAAAACATCAATTTGTCTTATTACCGACGAATAAAGTAAGGAACATTGATATTTTTAGCTAATTGCCAATTTCGAGCCAAATTTGCTTTGCTTTAGTACGTGGTAACAAGATTTGCGACTTTTCCAAAAGAAATAATGCTATTTGAGAGATAATAAAATGGCAGCGGCTCTTCTGGAAGTCGAAGCATTGGTATTTACTCTGGTGTTGTGGTTTAATATTTATGATTTAGAACACAACTGCCGATTTTAGACAAACACGATATTTCTGTGTCGAAGTGATGATAAAAACTGCTAAATTTAAGCGATCAAGTGGAATACATATTGAATGTCATACATTAGGCTACCAAACGTTTTCCCCATGAAACCTAATATGGGCAAAAAAATTAGTAATAATGCGAGGAAGAGAGGTCAAGAGATGCAAAATATAATAAGTTTTCTTCAAAAGTTCCATTTTGAAGAAAACTTATTATTGGATATTGGACATTGGATATTTCGATCCTTTTAATACCATTGCGTACCCATGCCAAGATCCGAATTATTATGCCCTCATTCATATATATCATGCTGCAGCTGGTACTTTTTCTTTGTTGGTTTTAAAATATGTCTGTTTCTCTAAGACGTTCTTTTTACACGAGAATTTGAATATCATATTTAAAGTTTTATCTTCTGAAACAGAAATGTTAAAGGAATCTTGTATATATCTGTCGCAAATGTCAATCAGTTTTAATTTGTTGTGATGCACTTTTTCTCCCGTTCTAGTACCAATTTCAAAAATTCATTTTTTATGTACTGTTTTTCTCAAGGTTCCATAAGATAATTTTTAGTTCATAGACTTTAATTATTTAAGCGTGAAAAATACATAGCTTAAAAACACATATTTTTCTGACATCATTTTTCATTTTGTAATGAAAATTAATAGCTCAATATTTAAATCGACATCCTTTTTACGCTTTTGCGATTTAAGAATAGAGGTTGATGCATGTTGTTAAAGTGTTAATAATAATGGTGATATTTTTATAAAGATCATTTTACACGAAAACTATTGTTGATTTTTAATGTTTTCGTATCAAAAGAATGCATTTTACACACATAAATGCACGAAATATATAAAATAATCTTCCAATATCAAAAAGAATAAACAAACTTCTTTCTCGGCGTGAAAGTCTCACTCATATGAAAAACTTCCACCGGAAAAGAAAAATAACATAAACTCAATACATTTTCAAAGATCCAATTTTTGTTACTCCTCAGCACATCTTTCCCTGTTCAAAGCATACATTCCACGACTCAAGAATTTCAGTTACATAAAAAGACAACGGAAAAATAAGAACCTTTCTCTACATTCGACAGGAATCTTTTCCTTTTCATGAAAATCTTTTCACAAGAAAATTATTGATGAACTTTAATGTTTTCATATCGAAAAAATTCGTTTTAAACATAAATATGCAGAATATATAAAATAATCTTTGAATATCGAGGATAATAAAAAAACTTCTTTCTTGGCGTGAAGGTATCGTTTATATAAAAATCTTCACGCAGAAAGGAAAAATAACATAAACTCCATGCATTTTCAAAGATCTAATTTTTGTTACTCCTCAGCACATCTTTCCCCGCCCCAAATAATGACTCAAGAATTTCAGCTACATAAAAAGAAAACGGGAAAATAAGAACATTTCTCTACATTCGACAGGAATCTCTTTCCACAAGATCTTTCCACAAGAAAAATATTGGTGAATTTTAATGTTTTCATATCAAAAGAATTCATTTTACACACATAAATATGCAGAATTTATAAAATAATCTTTGAATATCGAGGATAATAAACAAACTTCTTTCTTGGCGTGCAAGTATCATTCATATAAAAAACTTGAAGCAGAAAGGAAAAATAACATAAACTCCACGCATTTTCAAAGATCTAATTTTTGTTACTCTTCAGCACATCCTTCACCGCCCCAAACATACATTCCATGACTCAAGAATTTCAGCCACATAAAAAGAAAACGGAAAAATAAAAATCTTTCTCTAGATTCGACAGGAATATTTTTCTTTCCAGCGCACATACAAACTCCACCCATACACTGAAGACATGCGAAAATCACAGATTCCCAAGAAAACGTTTGGTTTTCCGATGCATTTACAAGAGCAGAGATTTATTCGTACTCAGGTGATGAAAAAGAACCGCCCCCGAGGCTAAAGCAGAGGGGCGACAACAGTTCAAGCCATCAAGCCGAATATATTTCTGGCAACTACCCTCTTTTTCTAGATGCCGAAAGTGATGATAAACAGGTGCCTTCTGTTGTCTTTCCTATAGAAAGCTCGATGGGATATCGAATATGTCAGGTAAAGTGGGATGAGGCTGATGGGAATCTGTGATGGTGGTTTTCAAGAAGTATTTTCTAGATTTAAAATGTGGAATCTGTACATTGAAGTTTATTTAAATTGCACTTAATATTTTTCAAATTTAGGAAGTAATTTTAGACTTATATTTGAGAAAGAAATGTTTCAACCGCTAGACTTGTCTTATATCTCGTTAAAATGTTTTATCCTATATTAAAACAGTCGAACATTGACAGATTTATAAATCGAATTCAGTAAAGGCTTTATTTTTAAATGAGCAATGAGAATCATTGAACAAATAATAAAATTTTCCTGCAAATTCGTTAAATGTTCCATTTCAATTTATCACAATTAATTTTTCTGGCAAAAGCTAAGGTTGCAATTACTATCGCAATCGAAGTGTTTTAAATTCGGGAATATGAGCTTACAAATTCTAAAAGAAAGATTAAAGCTTTTGAGTTTTCTTTATTGTTCCTGTACTTTGATTATGCTGTTAAATATAAAAAAAATATGTATAATTTAAAAATAAGATTTTATGATATTGATAAATTATTTTAATTATTAAAATTATGAAATCTTATTTTAATACAATTAAGATAATTTATGTATATTATTTAATGTTAATTTATTAATATAAAAAATTATTATATGATTTACTAATATAAATATTTTGATACAAATTTTATATTATTTTTCACAATTTTTAAAAGTTATATCTATATAACATTAAAATCCTTTATAATATTTGATCAATAAAAGTAACTGATTTGTTTGGACTTAAAGTCGCGTAATACAACAGAACAAAATTGATAATAATTTTTCTTTTAAAAATAACTCCGAAAAAATTTTATTTTTCAAGACTAGCTTGTTTTGTTTTTACATCCCTTTCCTCGACGCACATATAATATTAAAAGAAAATTGGAAGAAAATAACCCAATCCTGCAAGTAAACAATACTCAAGACATCAAACTAGTGAAAAAACCCCAACAGATTTACTCAAAAAAATTCTAAAACTTCGAACATATAAAAAATCTCTTCCATGAGAATGCATTTTTATTAGCTTTAAACATTAGAGCATTTACTACGATCTTCAATTTATTTCACTAAGCGTTGTATTTTAGAAACTTAACTATTCTTTAAATATACGTCTTGATGTAGACACAGCTATCAATGATATACATGTTTTTATGGCTAACTATCAGATGAATAGTTAAAATAATATTTAATGGCTCTCCTTCTTTTTCGCATTTTTGTTTTCGCAGAAGAAAGGTTATAATCTTTCTTTACCGAAATTACTTCTTTTAAAACCATCAAACTACCATTATTTATTCTGTCCTATATTTATATTCGATTGGTATTGTAAGCTGAATTTTCCGGAAGAATAATAATGGAAATATAACTGTAAGCTTTCTTGCAATCTTATGCTTCCTTTCATCGAATTATTTATGACTATAGTTGAGCAAAAACATGAAGTACACGTATAAATATTTTTTTTCACAGGGGAGACAGACGATGAAACTTTAACACTTTAACACCACACTGTCGTCTCTAGAGCTCATGTGGCTCCTATCCGGATTGGTATAGATGTAGGTGGACTTTATTGAGTTGCAAAAAAAAATACAGCAATACAAGAATGACTATGAAGAATTAACAAAGAACATTAGCTAACACATAGAATTGACAACAAAATAATGGAATACATACAATGTCTTGAATAACACGGAGTGAATAAAGGAAAAATGATGAATGTAGATGATGACAAACAACATGAGGGAGCTTACATCAATGCACAGGTTTTGAGTAGCGTATTAGAGATGGAGAGCCATTGCGTGTCAATTGTGAAATACAAGGAATAGGAAGATTACTATTAAAGATTTTTGAGAAGGGAGGGGCTTAGTATATTCAGTGTATTGAATGCAGGATAAGCTAGAGTTATTGTACAATGGCAGGTGAGTATTTATTACAGTCGCATTATATTTTCATTGTCTATTATGAATTTAATCATGTTTATTATTCTTTTTCTTGAATTCGGATTCTCCAGGACTCTTTGGTACCACAGACTTTCCAGTGAAGTAGAAGGTTTCCGATAAATGGAAACGGTTAAGGAATGAAGGGAATGGACCGTGTCCTGTTACAAACAGAATTTCTTCACGTGTCTAAATGACTAGCTTTAGGTTAACTGTTTTGAGCATTTTATGAACAGAACATCCAGTGTTTCCATTACCCCAAAGATTTTGCCATTTTTTTAAAAACAGTTCTTGTAAATTTTGTTTGAGTTCACATCGAGGGTTTTGAACTTTCATTACAACGCCTTCCGTGATGGCTTTTTTGGCAAGAGTGTCGGCTTCTTCATTACCCCTATAGCCAGCTTGGGCTTTGATACATCTAACCAGAATATTTCGATTCTGTGTGGCAAGGGACTGAATGTCTCGGACAAGTTGATGAGTGGTAAGAGGATAAACTGAAGATAATGTTACTTCATTTTAGGGTTGAAACAAATATCATACCGAGAATTTTTAGAATATCTTGGCGTGTTGAATGTGATCACTCCCAACTTTTGCTGTATCACTGAATATGGCATAATTAAATTTCACCTAGCGTTTCTGCGTGGAACTTAAGAATATGTTAGACCATGAGTTCTCCATAAAGGTGGCATGGATTTTCTTCCAGCAACTTGAAAACGTGGCAGCAATACTTGTTTTTCTATCTTCAACTTCATTCTTATAGGATATATATATTTTAAGTTTTTTCAGAAGCAAAACATTTAATTTTTTTAGTAATACACAATTAAGTAAACACATCAGATAAAGCTGAATTCACACTTAAAATTAGAACTGCGGTTTTTTAAAATAAAAAATGTAGCATGTTATGAAATATTAATCTTGTTTTGTAAAATCATTTGTGGGTCCATCGACTTGTTTTAGAAGAAATTTATATTAGACAAGAGGCCTATTTAAAAGAATGGAAAACGTTTTTCCTTCAAATATATAGAGACGATGTTACTATAATAAATGGATAAGCAGTTTCTTTTAACGTTGAGAAGCACGAAAATGAGATTTCTACTAATCCAAAGGAATCTATCTTTCCAAAAATTCCTTTTTGATTTTTATATTGTAGAGGTATAATGTTTTCTAAAATTTATCTTTAATTTATGAATAGAAATGTAATATTTCACTTTATCTTTAGATTATGGGTTTGAGTGAATTCATATCCAATCTTAAGACTGAAATTTTGAAGAAACATAATGTACTTCTTATTTCTTCAATTCATTAAAAGTTAACACCAATTGTCGATATACACTATCTGTGAGGTTACTGATTCTGTCCAGTATCACCTGGAAAAAATCTATTTGTCTCGCAATGGATGAAGCTATACGAGAATCTAGTAAACCAGTCAATTTATTATACATATTGCCTATGCCGACTGAAGATTAATTAACCTGAACTTACATGAATACTTATATTGTAAAATTAAAATGCTATTAAATAAATTAAACACATTTTAGAAGTCATGTAAACTAAAGGGAAATAAACGAATATAAAGCTCCTGTGAAAAAACAAGAAAAATATTATCAGAGAAAATATAAAGCAAAAATAAATATTTACTTCAAACGACTAATTTTCCTTAATCCCTTAATGATCGTATAATCTTCAAGAAAATAGTAAAAAATTTTTAAAAAATAAGTGCATGATCAAGATATATATTCAATTTTAATTTTTTGAATATTTCAGCTTGAAATTAAGAACATTTAAATTTTCAGAAAAGCCAACAATCAGGGTTATTGTGACTGAATGTTGGTTTTCCAGTATATAGGAAAAAATAAAAAAAAATACTTGTTTTATAAACATTAAATGAGAATTTTATGAAACTTACGCTTAATACAAATAAATATCACTAATTTTTCTTTTATGGCATATACTTTAAAATAAACCAACTATCTCCAATTACATTATAAATAGTCTGTTACTGCCATCTGGTATGTAAAATAAGAAATAAAATTTTTTTCCAGGTATAAGAAATGGATTGTTTTTAATGTTTTTGGTAACAAACCAGCCGAGAAATATCACGGGAGCAAGAAATAGAAAGCAAAACCTCACCCCGGAAGCGAGACTTAAGGGTTAGAGCACAATATACAGCAAAAGCGAAATGTGCAGTAAATTCAAAATTTGTATCTATGTGCCTCTCTTTACGTATACCATGTGAGTATGAATTGATCCCATTCAAATTCTATTTCCCACAACAAGGGCACAGAAACGAATCTAAAAGAATGTGACTTAGACTAAAAGTTTTTGAAATCTAGAAATGTTTCAGGTGGATTTTCATTTTAGCATAAGGTTACTCAGAAAATTTTTCAAAGCATTCAATTGCAGCAATTCTACTTTTCTTATTATTCTCAATCTGCCACGTAAGGAATAAAATTCGTATCAAAAGGAAAAATTGGAATAATATTTTCAAATTCAGGATTTCTGGCTTAAGCATTAAAGAAAACGTGAGATTCTATTCCTTTCAACTCAACTCGTGTGAAGAAGAAAAAGGGCAATGACTATTCACGAAAATTGTAATCGTAATCCCCGTTGGGCAATGCACATATTTCTGAGGGGATTTGAGCTTTAATGAATTGTTCTGGGGTTGACTTTATGATTAGGTTTGTTAAACTCAAGAAAGAAAATGCTGAAAGGTGCCTATTTTATTCTTTCGGATTGTCTTTAGAATTGTAAGAGGATTTGAAAAACTCTATTTTGAGTTCTACTGTTATGAATTCTAAAATCGAAACCTAATTTTGTATTTCTCCGTTGACGCTGTCGATTTGTTTTAAAATGTTTAAAGAATATTCTCCTTTTCCTTTCTTGAGATTGCCTGTATATTTTAGCATTTCACTTACCTGGTACAGGAGTGTTGATTATTACACAAATACCATTGTTTTAATTTTATACTGAATTTTTAAAAACAGTAATGATATATGTTGCTCATGAGTATTATATTTGAAAACATTTCAAAATGAATTTTTTTCAAAATGCATGTATTTAAATAGAATTAAATTTTATACAATTTAAACCTTTGACTAAGTGATTACAATTGACCCAACAACACATACCATAAAAGTGTCAGTGTATTTTAAATTGTCGTTAAATATACAGTCGACGCTCGTTATAGAGCCCACACATTATATAGAACATACCATTATAACGACCGGTGATAAAAACCCCAACTGTGTTTCCATATGTACTATATGTTATTTTACTTCAGAGGACACTCTTCCGGATATTTTTTAAAAATTCCTTTATTTTCTACTTTAAAATCTATTTTACAAATATATTTTTAATTGATAAAATTTTATTTTTAATACCAATCATAAAAATAATTTGAGTATTTAGTTGGAATCTCTTTAAAAATAGCCTTTTTTTACGCAACTGCTGAAAATGCATGTGTAAATTTTTTAATTATATCCACTATAGCGACCACTCGTTATAAAGACCTTTTGCTATGGGACCCAAAGGGTCGTTATAACGAACGTCGACGTATTTCGCAAATTGGGAAATTCGAGTATATTTAATTCATAAAATTCTATACATGAAGAACTCATTTGTCACAATATTGCATTTCACTAATATATTACAACTGCACAATTAATTAACAGAGGTGCTTCTTCTAGGTTTGCAGATATGTTATAATTTCCAAATACATATATTTTAAAATATTACATAGAACTAGACATGAATGTGCATTTAAATAGCACCACTAAACTGTTTCTAAAGTTACGTAGGATAAACTCTTATTTCTATGAAATTGTTATTTTGTGCTTTTTTATTACACTCTAATTTAATATTTTCACAAATTAATTGTAGATGTTTTTTTCCAAACGAGAATTTATAAGATTTTACAACTTTAACACAAAATTATTCAATTCTTTAGATATGTGTTTATTAAACGGGTATTTTAATCCTATTAATTATACCCTTAATATCACGAGGTTATGCTTTGGATAAATCGGAATGGATAAATGTATTTTTTCTTTCAGACAAGGAGAAATTCAGCATAAGGCATAATATTTTTTAAAAGACAGCCTTCAATGTATCTTTCTTCTCAATTAAGTGCTCATTAAATGTATGAATGTGTCGAGCAATTTAAATGAAAAGGACTCGTTAGAATCAAACAAATTTAAAAATGTAAGATGCGTAAAAAATAAAATCGGTTCGTATTCTGTGTGCCATAAAATGTCCCAAAATAGCTGAAAAACAACACTGTTCCAAGAATAATGTTTTTAATTTTTACATTTATAACCATAAATAATTATTTTTTGTAAATTATTTTAAGTTTCATTAAGTCTTTAATCCCGAGGCGACTTTTTTATTTTAGCTTCTTTAAAACCTGGTCTTTTTGGGAGGATGAGACATGAATTGGACTCTCCCCAACATGGGAGGTCGACCACAACCCCACACCTAAAGTAACTTTCCCTTAAGGAGCACTGAAATAGGCTGTGGTGGGCAAGGATAATTGTACACCCTATCGCGCTTATCACCAAAGCGATCCCAGAAACTCACCTCCTCTCAAAAGAAGCAAACCGCCTCAGACCGGCCTTCGTCGTCGTAAAGAGAAAATTTCTAATCCGCCCCGGACCGCCCCGCTCGGTATGAGAAGGCTAAGTGCTAAAGAAAATAGTCAATATCGCACTTTTCGCATTGTTGAACTAAATCCTTTTAATGATTCATTTTAAACGATTAAGCATAAATTGCTTTGAACAACAAAGAATTATGAAAGAGAAGTAAATCGACAAACCAAAAACTTTCGCCTTTCATCAAAGCAAAGGCATGTTAACTATATATCCACTTTTTTACGTATAAATTTATTTCTCAGGTTCTATTCAAAAACCCCCAACCGATCTCTAGTATATCACCGCGAAGAAAATTCGAACAATAGGGAAATCGATCCCATGGCTTAGAATCTCAAGAAGCAG
>BGPR01004583.1:51423-109172 GCA_013235015.1 Araneus ventricosus | reverse complement strand
CAGTTTATACCGTTAGGTTTTTCCCATCCCTAATCCTGACAATAGCCTTTTACAAGCCTTTGCATCGCAAAAATCGGCTCAAGTTCCAACTTTGGCACACTTTTCTGAAAAATTCATCTTTATTAAAAATATGAAATACACAGTTCGAATTTTCTGGTGTCAGCAGCTTGGTTAACAGAGACCCGAATAATCGAGGTTCTACTGTATATACTTTGTTTTGGATTATTTTCATGTTATTGCTATAGAAAATCTTATTTCTAACTCTCGTCTTTCATAACTCAGTTTCATTACTAATAGTTTTTGTTCCAAGTTTTTATCAAATCATACTGTCATTTGTTTTTCTACTTGTATGTATATAATTCATAATTATATGTTTATAAATAATCTTGTTGGATATTTTGATGTTTTATGCACAATTTTGATATTGCAAATTTTTATGTAAATAAAAAGTGAATATTTTTTTTATTAAAACAGATTAATTATAAATTTGTAGATATTCATTTCAAAGCACTTTCTTCAGTTATTGTGATTTAAAAAGTATTTCAGGTAATTGTAGAAGGGATTTATGTAATGTCCCTTTTGTGATACATTACTGCTTACTACGTAGTGAAAATTGATTTATCAAATATATTTTGTATAGAAGCCAGATAAAGTTAATGTTTGTACGATGGCATCAGCATGTTGGCCCAATGCAGAAAATGCAATGCAAGTATAATAAATATTGATATTTTTATTATAAATCACATCAAATAAAATAAACACTAACATGAAATCCTTGGCCATTAGCTTACCATTTTGCATATAGGGGAATGTGACCATAATTGGGAAAAGAACAGATTTTTTGAAAGGAGACTAATCTCAGTTGCATGATAGAAGTGCAATAGTTGCAACTACCTGTTCATTTGGATTGGATTTACCTGCAGCAGGTCTAAAAATATAGAAAACTGAGCTGACTTTTTTAATTATCAAGATGTGGTATAAAAGCTGAAATAGCCTAGTGGAAAGTTTTACAGGATGGCTCAACATAAACCGAACCGGTCACAAGCGAGGAGAAATCGAAAAATGTTAGTGCATTCAATGCAGCAATAACATAGTTGTAGACACAGAGAAACCAAATGCAAGTACGTTTTTCCTTCACTTATAGAATATTATCTTAAGTTCATGTGTTCACCTGCTTTGGGCTCAGTTTACCTTAGGCCACTATAGTATTGTGATAAAGAGAGTTCATTCCAGTGCATGCATTAAACCTAGAACCTGTGGAGGAAAAAATCTTTAAACTGGTGTTTCATAGAATTCTGGAGATTCCAGTTACACCATTTAACTATGAAATATCTGCTTCGTAATTTGTTACAGCTTGGACTGTGATGATAATCTTGTAGATTAACACTTTGTGGTCAATGGCGCCATTTGCAAGTCGTCCTAGAAGTCGATGGTTTTTTTTTGTTTCGTTTTAGACCCACACCGACCAGGCAAATTAATAGTATTGATACTAAAGATCTATGTTAGACTGTATTTTTCCCCCCCTCACTCCATATGTTTTAGAATAAAAATAGCTATCCGCAACTTGGCTCATTTCAGTATTGCACATAATAGATGAATTATTCCCACAGAAATGTAGTTGGCATGACAGAGACAAAGTTATAATCAAGAACTTGAAAGATGAAAAATAATCATGTTAAGCCTACTGCATTTAATTTACGGCATGAAACTAATTTATGTAGAGAAAAGTAAATTTAATAGTTTTGGCTGATAACATGGACTAGATTCCCTTCAGAATACAGTCGCTTGCAAAAATGCAGGTATTAGACCCTCAAATATGCATTATGTGACAAATTCGTCTTGTGGGTGTACGTGAATACAGTCCAATAAGCAGGATTACAAAAATATTTTCTCTACATAAAACTAATTTATGTAGAGAAAAGTAAATTTAATATTTTTGGCTGATAACATGGACTAGATTCCCTTCTGAATACAGCCACTTGCAAAAATGCAGGTATTAGACCCTCAAATAAGCAATAGAACTATTAAGTGAAATTCTAAACAAGAATATAGGAGAAAGCAATGCATATACTTGCATAAACAATTTTACTAGTAATTAAATATTTCTTTTCATTTTTTAAGGACAAAACTTCTTGTAATATGAAAATGAAATAAAATATTAAGATTGAATAGAAGTTAATGACATCATTGCCAAGAACTACAAAATCTGTAGGCCAATTTGCATAACAGAAAATCAACTGACCTTGAATTTTGATTCTAGTTGCCAAAACTTTTTTCGATCACAAAGAATTCTCTTTCAATTTAGAACTTGACGGAAGTTTTGCAATAAAGTTTTTTCTAAAATAAATGAAACTGAAGGTAATTTCTTAAAAATTCTTAAGGTATGAATTATGTCTACTTATGAAAAGCAATCTAGAAGTTGAGGAAAAGTAGTGAATTTCCATCTGCAGTCATACAATCGGAAGTGTAAGGAAGAGAAAATAGTAGTGGGTTTCACTTCATAAAAAGCTGAATATAATCAAAGAGAGTTAAATCCCATAAGCTCCATTTATCTTTGCAATCACAATGAATTCCTCATTTCTTTCGAAGTAAATTATTTTACAGTTGAAAATAATCTTTTCAAATAATAAAAGCGAAAGTGTGTCTATGGGGGATCTACAGGGCATAGAGATTCCAAATTTGCCACAAACATATTTTGGAAGGTGGAAATATGCACTTTGAGGTGGATTTTTTTTCAATTTTAATTATTTAAAAATTAAACAAAATTTAGGTCACAAATATAATTACATAAAAATAATTTTTTCAATGATACCAATTTAATTACTCTATAATTTTTCTCCAATTAAAAATATTTTATTAAGATTGATTACAATACCTTTCATTATTGTAATCAAAGTGAAATCTGTTTCATCAAACTTTTAACTGGTTTAAACTTTTAAATTAAACTTAAAACTTTTAATCGTTTTTAAAATATGATATAAAAATTCTCAGGTTCAGCAGAATTTTTGGTGCACAAAAAACCTGGAAGCAAACAATTCAGATAATTTCTTCGAAATTTATAAGTAAAAATATGCAAGAATTTAAAATATTTTCATTAAATTTAGCAAGCAACTGCATTAAATTATTCTCCCCCTTTAATTTATTCTCTTGGTCTTTTGGTTTATAAAGTTTTTTTCAGGCTGCAAAGGGAAGCTTCCTGCATCTAGAAATCACTGATTCTTTTGTAATCAGTCTAATGAACATTTCGTGAAAGCAATGCAATACTTCCCAAAACCCAGCAGCATCCTATGGAGTTTATAAGTTTATTCAGGACGAAATTAGTAATGATACTTTCATATTTTTTTAACAAAATTTTAATAAAAGTTATATACAAAACAAGAGACGAAAATAAATACAAATAAAAAAGGTATGTACAGATCACAGGTTTAAAAAAAGAATCACAGAAGATACTTTCAGGAAGAATTACTTTCTGTAGCACTTTTCTCACTCTGGATTCTTGTTAAATACCTGATGGCAATCTGTTGTCCACCTTCATCAGCTTTTCCTAAGGCAGTTATTCCTCTCTGGAAAATGAAATTTACAATTTAATTATTGCTATAACGGAGAGAAATTTTTAACTGGCCATATACATGATCAAAAGCATGGCAATTTTGGATTTCCATTTTTTCAAAGTTCTCCAGACAGGCTGGGCGAACTACCTTCAAACTTCGACTATGTGAAAAATAGGCCTGAACTCTCGTTCTACAGTGCAGATTCAGTCACAAGGGCATTTAACGGACGAACTAGAAATCGATGAAAATTATTTAGGCTCGCTTCATTTCACAGAAAGCTGAAAATTATTTGCAATTCCACCAATGGATTTGTTTGCTGAGAACAAAACTTTCATTTTAATTCCTAAGAACAGCATATATATTTGGGGAGACATAAAGGTTTATTGAAAAAATCCAAAATTTTCCTTATGTTTTTGGCTTGTAACATACAGAGATTATAACCAAATTATACAAAACTTGCAGAATAGGTGACAAAGTGCTAGCCAAGCGTTATATTAAAATTGCAAGTAAATACTTTTGAATATGAGTATTTGTAGAAAATAATTTTTAACTATGCATGAGCAAAACTTGCA
The DNA here is from genome assembly GCA_013235015.1 of Araneus ventricosus. Classification (NCBI taxonomy): domain Eukaryota; kingdom Metazoa; phylum Arthropoda; class Arachnida; order Araneae; family Araneidae; genus Araneus; species Araneus ventricosus. The sequence continues at coordinate 105,049 of BGPR01004583.1, read as the reverse complement.
TAATTTTAAAGCCAGATATATAGGGCAGCTTATATAAAATTCCTGTTAATTGCCATTTAGAGTTAGATAGATTTTGGTATTGTAGTGAGCTGAATTTTAATTGCTCTAAGAGAAGATAAATGATGAGAGTTTTTCCTAAACTTGAATCTTTGAATAGTTTCATTGAACTGTATAAAGATTGAATATGCTGAATACCACATACTTATAAATTAAGTGCATAATCTAAATTGCAGTTTGACAATTACTTAGAGATGGCGGTTATTGCAAAAAAAAAACTGTTTTTTGCACCTCCGGTTTAACCTGGCGATTAAAACCGATCAAAATAACCAGTTTTTGAAAAAAACAGGTTTTCGGTGGTGTTTTTTTTAAAAAAACCAAAGTTTGTGGACAGAATTTATTATTAATAATAATATACAATAAGTAAGTATTATAGACAAAATTTATTAACATTGTTTCATAAGTAATTAATTCATTGGTCAATATTTATTATATAATCTGCTCATAAAGACTCTTTCAGCAATGTGTCGAACCGTCAGCCGACACCTCTCGTCGGAAACAACATAATTCAACGTAGATACTAATCTTTCAGACGCCACAGAACTTCCGACAAATATTTCTTGTCTTCAAAAAACAGACGCCGTTTGCAGACAATTTTTTTTTTTTATTAGTATTGTTTCTAAAGGAAATCAATCCATTGGCCAAATATTTATTTGTTCATAAAGACTCTTTCAGTAATCCGCCAACCAACAGACGCCTCAAGGAAGCGATTGTCGGTGATTGGCCCAAGAAGATAAAATTCAAAGTTTTTTTAACTTGGTAAATTTTAGTCTAGTCGAACCTAAAATCGATCCTATCTTCCGACCCGGTTTTTGGATTTCAAAAAAATAACCGGTTTAATCTAGGGCAAAAAAATAACCCAAAAAAACTGGTTAACCGAAACAAAAAAAAAATGGCTTTCGGTTTAAACCGATAGGTTTTTCCCATTCCTACAATTACTATTTGAAGATTAAAATTAAAAAAAATATCAATTTATGCAAAATACCCCATCAGTTAGCTTCTCTTAGAAGACAACTGACATTCAGATCACTTTAATGCCAATATCTTTCTGAATCTTAAACAGCAATCTACTGGAATTTTAATGTAAGTTGCTCTATACATCTGGATTTGAAATTATGAAAGAAAAATTATGCTATGTTTTGTATAAGCACAGTTAAAAATTCTTTACTGCAAATACTATATTTCCTCAAAAATGCAAAGCATTTACTTGCAATTGAAAACTTAAAAAGCATTTATCTCTCTAAATATGTGCTATACTTACGAAAATGAATTAAGTATTGGGCACAGTAAACAAATCCACTGATGAAAGTTACAAATCTTTATCAGATTTCTGTGACACGGGGCGAGACCAAATAATTTTCTTCTTCAATTTCTGGTTGGTCCTCTAAATGCCCCTGTGACGAATCTTTACCGTGAAATGAGAGTTCAAGCCTATTTACGTGGTCGAAGTTCAAGAGCAGTTCATTCTGTAAAAATGTGTAAACCTGAAGATACTTTTGTCCATCTGTCCAGATACTTTTGATCACAAAGCATCTGTAGAAAAGTCTAATTCATACACTGTTAAAATCTTGTTATCACTTATGTTAGCACAAATCTAAAAACAGGTTGTGAAATACTACAATGTTCAAAAAGTTCCTGAACTTACTTTATTATAAAAGAATGACTAAAGATAGAACCTGTTTGTTTGGTGTTTCCTTCAAAGTAACTTTCCAGCGTAACACAAAGATGTAAATGCACCTTCGTCACTGCATTTCTTCGAATCTTGAGACTCATTGCTCCTTAACCCTTTTAAGGGCCATTTTTTTTTTTTTTTTAAGTAATGGTATAATAAAATAACTTTGAGGTTGAGGTTAATTTAAGAAAAGAACTTCATTTAGCTTATCGGATGACATTTTTTGTTAATTAATTTTATTAATTAAAAAGTCAAGACACTTTGTTAGTTTGAGATTGGAACATCTAGGATTTCCTTTCATCAAAAAATTTGTTGAGAACTTTAAAATAGCCTACCTTGTATGTTTAAAAATTGATGAATTAGGTGGGAAGTATACTTCCCATGGCCTTTGAAAGGGTTCAGCAAATTCTTTATCCAACGAAAAATTCACATGGGGTTGAGTCACAGCTGGTTGAGTAAGTACAGGAATATAATTTGACATCAGAAGGTCCTTGTGAGCTGGCGTCTTATTGTCATGGGGCACCAACGAAAAAAAGTTCCCATTGCAGGGAAGGCATTGTAGTGGGTGCTCCATCATAATAAGATGCCAGCTCACAAGGCACTTCTGATGTCAAACTATAAGCATTGCGTATCATGACTGGCTAGTCAGATGTGGTTTCATCCTGTTCAAATATGTACTATACATGCATATAGTTCGTGATACAGGCGTTTAAAGTTCCCTTGCAGGGAAGGTTAAATGCCGGTATCATGAGCTATGTGCATATAGAGCGAATATCACTATCTCGTTTACTTTTGTGAAACCGTCATATATATTACGAGAGAGTTGAATGACAGTATAGTCAAAAAAGACATCCCTAACACACTAGCAACAATTATATTTATAGTTATTATTATGTTAGCTCATATAGAAGAGAATAAAGTCACTTTGCAAGCAGTAATATAGACAATTAAAGAAAATATCAACAATAGCAGTATATATTTGAACAGGAATGAAACCACATGTGATTAGTCAGTCAAGATATCCAAGCTTGTTCTGCAGGAAAGAACATAATTCATTTATATCTGGAAAACATTTAAAATCTTCTAGAACTTTTTGAATGTAGTAGTATTCACAGGTAAGCGAATTTAGTGTTATGCTCCGAGCAATCTGAGTGAATCAAATGTTGGATCACAGGATAAAATTCTCATTAGCTGAGAGAAAGAAATATACTATGTAAGAATGATGCACTATATGTTCAACTGATATTTTTTTAAACTTATAGCAATATTCAAAAATAGTATCATAGTTCATCGATCAATCCCCCCCCCCCAAAGATCATTTCAGAATGGTGGTCACTACTGATGTGAATGAAATGGGATACAAAGTATACAAATAAAAGAAGCAGTTATAAAAAATTATGCAATGCAAATTTGAATTATTAAACTACATAGTTAATAAATGATTGTAGAAAAGAAAATTAATTCTGAGCTAAGTTTCTTCATTAATTAAAATTTTAAAACAGTTTGATTAAAATTTCTTTCCTATCACAAATTAAAATTTAATAATTGAATTATTTTATTAATTACTAACTAAATAATTGAAAATTAGTATACTAATTATTATACTTAACTAAATGACTGAAAATTATTCTAACTAAAACAGAAATTTTAAATACTGTCAATGTGGTTGAAGAAGATTTAAAAGTAATGAAGGACAAAATTTGAGATTGAAAATTGAGAGAAAATACACCGACAGATATCAAACAGTTCTTTCTGAACATAGAGGTATAGTTACACATCACAGATTGACAGAACAAAATAGCCATATTTTGCTCACAGACAATAGAAAATATATAATTAAAAATGCACTTAACTATATTTGAAAACTCAAGTTTACAAATAAAAAAATTAACTTACTCGATTTTTAAGATTGACATCAGCTCCTGCTTCTACTAAAGCTTTCAGCACATTAATGTGGCCATAATATGCAGCAGCATGAAGAGGAGTCTCACCATTCTAAAATGTTTAAAAAATTGCAATTGTTAAAATACAATTAATAGTTTTCTTTTAACATTTCCTCAAAAACTAAACAAAATTATACACCAAAATTAGAATATGCAATAAATTCACAGTTATTATGCAAAGCAGCATGAAACAAGAGATCCATTCACGAAAATTAAGATTTTTCCAGGAACTACAAAAAAATCATTTCAGTTTTTAGTTGGCACTTATTACAATATATAAACTGTCATGAAAAGGTAGGTTCACCGAGATAAAATAGTTCAAATAAGGAAAAGCTATCCTTTTAACACTTTAAGACTCGCAGGCATTAAAGTCAATAAGGTTATTCACAGGCTTAAGCCTGTGAGGCATCAGTGCTATAGCGTGCTATGTCAGATGAATAACTAAGCAAAAATTGCTGCCTCCTGGACCAAAAGAAGAAAAAAATTACTCTGCACTGATACTCAATGTGTTAGTTATTTACTTCATGAAAGGCCTACAAATAGCAATTAATAAGTATGTGAAACACAAGATTGAATTCAGTAGCTTCGCCCACACACAACAAAGAGTTTTCAAAGTGTATACATGTGTGTGGAAGAGATCTAAAGTGTGAACTAAACTTTTAATTTTGTGTTTTATTATTTTAATTATTTTGTAATAAAAATTTATAATTATTCAAATGTGACATTATAGTCTTCACAGAACATATGACTTTAGCAGTCAAATATGAAAGCAATGTAATCTTAGGAAAAAAAAATCCAGTCAAAATTGAATATGAAGTTTCAGACTTGTTTATAGATAAGCATCATTTCAGAAATAAGCGAAATAATTCATAAGAAATAATTTTAAAATAAAAGTCAATGGTCAAAAAAGAGAAATATTACCCTCAGTACACCATGGTGGGCCCCTTTAGATAACAAAAACTTAACAATGTTTGAGAATCCTTTTTGAGCTGCTTTCAGCAGAGGTGAACAGCCATCCTACAAAGAATAAACAAAAGAGTTTTTCATATATTAAGCAATGCTAAACATTACAAATGTTGCAATAATAAAAACAACCATTTCAAAGAAAGAAGATATCTTAATAAAATGACAATATTGAAATGGATTTGTTTGCTTATTATTCTGGAGTAAAAATAAATTCAGCAATTGAGAGCATCTACTTCAATTAATAGAACGAAAACTTGTTCATAGCCCTCAATACTGAAATGCTTGAATATTTACTACTATACAACTAAAAAATAAAATTCACTATTATCATAACCAATCAATGCATATCTGAATGCTGTTAATATCATAACAAATATAAGTGAAATAAAAAAAGGCAAAATTTTATGAAATTTCAAAAATTACAAATCAAAATTGGTCCAACTTATTGTTGTTTACATACAAATAAGCAACAGAATGGAAGTTGAGAAAGAGACAGAATAGAACCCATACAATAGAAAATTTAATACAAATAAAAATTTAAAATTATTTAAAGCAAGAAGTACAAAAGCATCATTACTACATAGTAAACAAATATCCATAATGCAGATGTATAAACACTGTTGAGCTTTTTTTTCTTTTTCTTAAATAACAATAAGATATATTTTACCAGCAATTATAATGCAAGTATTTTTATATCATAGTTCATACCATGCAAATTCATATTACTGATACCATGCAACGAAGAAATTTAGCCCATATTATAAAAATGATGCATTCTTTTTATATGCAAATATGACACAGGCTTGGAACAAAAAAAAAAAGCTGAACTTCACAAATAATGAATCATGCCAAATATAATTATCGAGAAGTAAAATAAGTATGATTAATTGAACAATAAAATGAATAAATTTATACAAAAAATACTTGAGATATTAAAAATATCGTAGAATTATTATATAAAAGAAAATTAATGGAAAAAAATTTCGTAGTAAGTTTTGTCAAATTATACACTTTGGTAAACATTATCTCACTATAAAATAAGACCATGTGAAACCTTTTTTCATTTATAATCATTTTTAATCCTTTTTTTATTATTATTATTTGAGCTAACAGTTCAAGCTTTCTTTTATGCTTCAGTCTGCTATTTTCCTCCATTTTAAATTTTTTTTTTATAACTCTCTTTCTTTGATGGGGGCCTTTTCTTTATTTTTTCTCCATTGCTATTTTCTTATTATCAAGCTCCTTCTGGTAGCATTTGCTTGATGACCTTACATTTTTGAACGTGTTACTATTTCCATCATGTAAAAAATCTTTTTTTCTAAAATATTCAACAACAGACTGTCCTTTGCTCATCATTTTGTTTTTAACATTCTGAATTGAAGAACATGTTTCAAAATGCATTTTTCCAATATTTTATTTATCATATCTGACATTATGTTGAATGTTCTCACGGAACGCAACTTTTGTTTGTGTGCTACTCACGTCTTTGGAGCACCCCACACCCTACAACACATTAGCAAAAATTTTAATGCAGATTTGCATCAATCCTAAGAATGATCACATTCGATGCCGAAAAAGCTGAAATCTGCGTTTTCATGGAAATGTGTCATGTCTGTATATGAGGTAGTAGTTACATAAGTCACAAATGTGTTGCAATTATAATCAATCAACAACAAATTATTGCCTGGCGGAACCAGAACTGAAGCATGTATACTATAGCTAACTCACAGATTCAATAAACCTATACATAAAAATGCTGGCAAAGAAACTGAACTCAACAAAATCTAAAATTTACAATACCCTAAAAACTACACATTTACTTATCTACAACATTTTTTTTTAAATATTAAGCTAATCTGCGAATCAAGTTGAATCAATGGTAAATTTTCCTGAAGTCAAGAAGATCGTTGAGAAAAAACATGGCCAGCTACATTTTATAAAGTTTTTCACCGTCTTTATTTTACAAAACATTTAACATATTTAAAAATCTAAAAGGGGCTAAAAACACTAAAAGAGATTCCTTTTATTGCCTAAAATTCTTCTAGGAATTTTTTGTTAAACCTCGGATAAAACAATGATGTAATATGCAGAGTTAGCTTAAATGATTCATCGGGCTTCAAATGATTGTTTATTTACAAGTATACGACGTACAAAGACAGGCGATACATGAAAAGATACATACACTCACCAAGTTTCTGGTATATACAACAAATGTTCAATGTGTGCACCCTTGATCACCCGGCACACATTCCAACGGTAATCCAGTTCCGTCCAGACGGTCAGCAGCATGTGTCCGTCACAGCAGCAGTGATGCGTTCCTGCAGTGCTTGCAGAGTTGCTGGCATTGGGGGTACATAAACTTTGTCCTTCACATAACCCCACACGAAGAAATTGCGTGGCGTGAGATATCTCGCGACCTAAGGGTGCCATGACAATAGAGAAACATCATCCAGACCAGCACGTCCTATCCAGCGATGTGGCAGTTCTTTGTTGAAAAAGTCGCCCACCATCTAGCGAGCCACGAGATGGGCTTTTAAACTTGGGGAGTGTATGTATCTAGTCACGTAAAACCTATCTTTGTAGGTCGTATACCTCTCAATACACAGTGTTTTGAAACCTGATGAATCATTTAGGCTAACCCTATATATTCTAAATATATATATGTGAAAGCTAAAAAAATCTCAGAGTAAGAAGAAAGTAAAAATTAATAAATACTAACATCTCTTGTAAGGTTTACATCTGCTCCCCATTCTACTAGTTTTTTCACTAAAGATGTATGCCCAAATTGACAAGCCACAAACAATGCAGTAGATCCATTCTGCAACAATGGGAAAAATCATTACAGCACTCTAAAATTTTTTAAAGTATCTAGTTCACATTTTAACAAATAAAAAGTTCCTAGCATTTTATAAAGTGCCACTTATAAAATACTTGGACATTTAGAAACATATACTAAAATGCGAATAATGAAAATTCAACTTCTTAATAGGAATTTAGTTTTCAAACATTATTACAATCAATGTAAGCATGTGCGGAGTAGGGGAAATGTCAGTATGAAAATAAAAACTGTTTAACTTCCCCTAATTTGCAATGTAACTTAAATTTTTTAATAAACTAATGAAAATAAAAGAATATAACATTTAACGTAAAAACACAAATCAATAAACAAAATCAAAATACGAAACAAACAAAGCAGCTGGAGCGTGCTAAATTGCTGCAAACAACCATAAAGCACATAACACAATGAAATTTTCAAAAAATAATAATAATAAAATTGAACACAGTTGAAGAATTCAGAAGAAAAAAAGAATCCACCACCTTGAAAAAGTTCATCTGGTGTATTCTTTTTTCTTTTGACTTCTTAAACCTTGTTCAATTTTATTTATTTATTTATTTTTAATTCCATTGTGTTAGGTGCTTTATTACATTTTTTAAGATAAATCATTTCAAAACCCAATGATTAGTTTGTAATTACCCAGCACATAAAAAGAAAGATGATTTCTAAAGATACACTAAAGACATTTCAACATTTTAAAATGCCACAATTATAACTATACACATACAAGTGAAGGTGGTGCACTGTTAGAGGTTGATGGAACTCTCCTTTGTACATTAACGTCAGCTCCACGCGAAATTAAAAACTGGATGATAGGCACGTGTCCATGTTGAGCTGCTATATACATTGGAAGTGCACTTTCCTGAAATAAATAGTTAATTTAAATTCTGTATGAATGAATATAAATGATTATCAGAAAATGCTTGCTAACTTTAATATCCACCAAACTATTTTAATAATTTGGTGCATATTAAAGTTTCAGTATAGTAATATTAAAGTTTGGGTATATTATAGTTTGGTGGACATTAAAGTTTTATAGTTTGGTAAATTAAAATTCAATAATTTAATCCTCAAAACAGTCAAGCTTCCCACTCCTTCTTTTTTATGTCCAATTTTGACACTTTCTTAAAAGTTTATGTATTAAAAACAAATGATTTCAATTTGAAAGATTTAGATCAAATCCGATGTCAAAAAATCAGTTTCCTACTTCAAAAAGCTCATTTGACAGATCTAAAATGTATCAAATCAAAACAATTGGCTGCCTAGAAAGTGAATATTAAAGTTTGGTATATTATAGTTTAGGTATATTATAGTTTGATGGCTATTTTAAGTTTTATAGTTTGGTGAATTAAAATTCAATAATTTAATCCTCAAAACAGCCAAGCTTCCCGCTCCCTCTTTTTTATGTCCAATTTTGACACTTAAAAATTTATGTATTAAAAACAAATTATTTGAATTTGAAAGATTTAGATCAAATCCAATGCCAAAAAATACAGTTTTTCTACTTCAAAAACTCATTTGTTTGAGCTAAAAGATATCGAATCAAAACAATTGGCTGCCTAGAAAGTTAAAGATTATTTGAATGTCACTCCTATGAGCCAAGCTATTCAAATATTTAGTTACATTTCAAAAGATACAGTTTTTTCATTATTAAGGTTAAAGGACATTTTAATGGCATTCATATGAGCCAAGCTGTTCTAGATTTCAAACTGCACTTTGCGTTCTCAAAATTTTTATGGTTAACTTTAACCCCTTAAGAGTCGCATTTTCTTTGCTATCTAATAAAATGACCCCTCCTGTTTTGAAAAGGGACTATGGTTTTCATTCATCTAAGAAGGCATAGAATACTTGAGATGCTTACAGATTCTACGTAATTTTTGTGTCAAATTATAAAGCTAATTAATGATTAAATTTTAGTCTATAAGCCTAAAAATACAATAATTTGATGCACGTCAATATGACGGCGCAAGACTTATAAGAGGTTAAAAAAATGCAAATAATTCAAGAAAATGTTCAATATTCATTAAATTTGTCTGATCAAAAGCACAAAGTTAAAGCAACACTAATTATTTACTGAAAACAAATAAAATGTGGAGGTAAGTTTTTTGCAGAACTGAATTTAGAGAGACACAATAAAAAGGAATGGATTTTAAATTGAGATGAACTATAACATATGTTGAGTCTTTCTTGTCTAATTTCAAAGACCAGTTCATGACTAAACATGGGTTTTGTTCAGAACAATCCTTAACCCTTTTGCATTCATTGGTTTCACAGCAAAACCCCACAATGAGCAATATTTTTCTGCGCATGGGTGAAAAGTACAATTTTTCTTTCACAACTTAAGAGCCAGACTTGTAGGCCAACTTATATAAAATTCCAGTTCAATACCATTAGTAATCACAAAGATATTGGCATTGCAAGACCTAAATTGATTTTGGTCGGTAAGAGAAACAAATGACAAGGATTCTTGCACAAAATTGATATTTTTAAAAACTGAATCTTCAAAAGTAATATTGAATTTTATGAAGGCTGAATATCCTGAATACTCACATATATTAATAAATTAAATACATAATTTAAATTGCATTTTGATGATAATTTATTCGGAGAAAAAATAACCCGCTACCGTTCATTGGTTTCACCGTGAAACCACAAAATTCTTAAAAATAAAAAATGTTAAAATTTTTTTTCCTTTACATATTTTTGATCAGCTACATAGCTACACTACTCATTTTTGAAATAAATTTATTAATTTTCAAAACGAAACATGTAGTCAACTTGAAAGAGTTAAACACAGGCCAGAGAGTTCAAAAGCAATTTTCACCAAGCCTAAAATTTACTTAATGCAAAGAAAAGCAAAACTTAGCAGTTGTAGTGATGAGTGGTTTCCTTATATGATAGGCTATGGGTAGATACTAGCTTTAATGGGGATAATGAGCTGTAGAGATCAAATATTAGTAACTAACAAAACACCATAACATTGATGAGTGGATATGTCTTTTCATTCTTCAAAAGGAATAAAAGGGTAGTTGAAGGGAACCAAACTGAGGTGCAGTTGGAGCAGTGTTTTTTAAGTTTAAAAAGAGGTTGTTCTTATTTTAGCAGCAGATAAAAGTTACTGAGTAGTAGAGAGATTGCTTTTTGAGCTGACAAGGAGGTTAGTTCTTCTTGGTTACAGAAAGCATAACTTAAAAGCAACTGGAGCATTGCTATTTATTGGGTACTTGATGCATATCTAATTCTCAAAGCAGTGGGGAATAGAGCTTATAAGAAATAAAGTGTTTGGGAAACAAATTTAGCAGTGATTAGATAGTGATTCAAACATAACTTTTGAGGGTTAGTGGGGGGGATTAAATTATATTGATTTGCATCAGTATAATTTAACTAGATCATTAAACTGGCATGGGCCAACAGAATAGATTGACATAATTTTGCATTTCAATCATTCACAAATGATAAAAGCTATATGAAATGGAACTAATAAAAGAATAAAATATTGTTACGAAACTGTAAGGTTGTTTCCCTAACATGCTAATTGTAGGACAAGAAAGAGAGCTCCACAGAAGTTTTACTAGAAGCCAAGACAATAAACTCCGATTTTGGCGACAAAACAAAACTTCTAGAAAATTCCTGAATTGTGGTCCTATCTCTGTTAGGAGAGAAAGACCTAGAGATTTCTATGTGATGTCACTTCCTGTTGGAAAGTGTATAAAAAGCAAACTCTCAAACGAAGAGTTGGTCAGTCGGACTTTTGTCAGCGGTGCAAGCTGGTGCGTTGGTAAGATATTGAGTGCCATTTTAAGTGCTGTGACTGAGATTTATTGGTGATCTTGGTTGTTAATTTATACAAGTGCTACATTAGTGTTTTTGCTTAAATCTTCGTGGAATAAATCTTTTATTTTTTACTATACAGCTTGCTGGATTGTATTCACATACACCTGCCAGACAATTTTTGTAACAATATGCATATAAAATTATCACATCCTTTAAGAACATCATACCATAATTAATATCATATTCAGTTGTTTTAAACTATAAGAAATGCAATACTTCATGTATAACATAAAAAAAAAGATGAATATTTTAGATTTATGTGTAGATTTTTATTCAGACCTGTTCTTGTTTAATGTTCTTACTATAGGCTAAATGAATATGAGAATTGCATGTCATATTTATACGAAATTGAAATGTATACTGTGTTATGAAATATACTAAAACATAGAATAAATAAGAATATGCAAAAGCCACTAAAATAAAGGGAAGAACTTACAACCACTCTCTTGGCATAATCAGGTTTTGCATTCAGAAGTTCCTGAGTAACATCCACATGGTTACAGCGGCAAGCCAGAAGGAATGATGTAGCACCATCCTAATAATATTAATTAATAATATTAATCATCCTAAAAATATTAATTTAAATAATAAGTTTATACTAAGGATCAAATTATAGCAAAACAAAGTAACAACACATTTCTTCTTAAAATATGTATTGACTTGTAATAAGTATATTCCATAAAATAAATAATCAATCATTTATCTTGAAACAGAGGTTTAAATGCAGCAATAATGCATGTTTAGAGAAAATTTAATACTGTCATGTAGAAATGACTAGGTTGGATGATTTCAAGGGAACTGATTTTACAGGGTTCTTACTGATTTTTTAAATTAAAAATCAAGGAGTTTTTAAGGAGCTTTCAAGGCATGTTTTTAAAATTTTTAAGGAGTCAATATGTGCGTATGAAAAAGTGTTCCCTTTTCAAACACAAAAATTATATTAGGGTACTTAAAACATTGCTAAAAACTCAAATAAATGTTTTTACTAAGCTGATTTATCCTAGAATGTCATGTTAAATCTATTCATATTGTTACAAAGCTATAAAATCGTTTCCCTGAGATGCTAATCTTGGCGACAAAAGGAATTCTCTAGAAGGACCTCGAACTTTCAACATATTTCTACTGGTTTCATGAACTTTCTAAAGATTATGTCACTTCCTACGTAATGAAGTCACTTCCTGTTGAAAAGTATAAAAGGCAAGCTCTCAAGCCAAGAGGGTCAGTTGGATCTTGATCTACAAGCAAGCTGGTGAGCTAATAAGAAACCTTTGAGTGCTGTGTTGAGATTTAATGGTAATCTCTGTTGTGAATTTTTACAAGTGCTGTTTTAATACTTGTGTTTCATTTCTTTGCTTAGAATACCTGTAAAATAAAAAGCTTTATTTTTGTAATCCTGCTTATTGGACTGTATTCACGTATACACACAAGACGATTTTGTCACAATATGAAAGTGGAGTGGTGTTGCTTAGACACATAATTTTTTATAAAATTATACAACTACCCCAAAAGTTCAAATTGTTCATTACATACCATGATTTAGCATGTTTCAAATAAAATTAACTATTTTCATTATTTTTTTTTAGAACTTAAAATAATTTTCATGCCTCACTGTGCACCTTATGCAGTGCTACATTTTAAATATTGGATCACTGTGCCAACTGAAAATCAAGGAGTTTATAAGGAGTAAAACCCAAATTCAAGAAGTTTCCATAGTGCTTGAAAATGAAAATCGTTTTCAAGGCATTTCTAGGGAGTTTTCAAGGAGCGTACAAACCCTGTTTTATTAAGGAAAATGCACTCGTACAGAAAATATCATAGCTAACATTTCTATTTGAAACATTTTTACTTATATAGTAAATTACAGGCAAAAGTGACACTGAAGGTTCTAGGGCACCCAAAAGAAGAAATTTAAAATTTAGCAGCTATATCTCCATTTTACAGTTCTTTTGTACTGGCAAGGATCAAACCCTAGACCTTTAGATTAGTAGGAAAGTAATTTCAAATCATATCAGGTTATATCATTCATGTCAATATCATTAACATAATTCTTTTGGAATTAAAATTCAAATCAACATTTACTTAATGGACTATGGACTTCAGAATTTAATGTATTTTGTTTAACTATGTTTATACAAATGTTATTTCTGAAACAAAATTTTATGAATTGAAATATTCAATAAATCCTTATCTGTGATTCTCCTTTTCCAATGCTTGTTTTAAAGATATGAAGGTTTTAATGCTATTTTGCTCAGTTCTGTTTTCATGCAGCAGAAAATAGTGAATGTATATACAACAAACTTAAAATTAAAAAAAGTCTATTTGTGATCATTAAATTATTGTGCAAACATTTGCCTCTAAATTCCTTAATTGGTTTCCCTGAGCACTTTTAAAATTTCTATCTCTCTAAGTTAAAAAGGGATTTTTAAATATGAAACTTAATGCAAACAAATAACAAACAAAGCTATACAATGGAGATTTAATACTTAAAAATTAAAGAACAGATTAAGAAACTGATAACATACTGCTCCAGGTAATTCAACATCAACTCCATACTCAATAAGTAGTTTCACAATTGGTAAAAATCCACCCTGAGCTGCATAGCAAAGGCTGTGCAATCCAGACTGAAACATCAAAATTGCATTATCATTTAATATTTTATTCCAAGATTTATTATCTCATATATTACAAAGAATGTTTCAATCTCTACTAATAATAACGGAGAATGTGTGTGTGTGTGTCTGTGTGTTGGCACTCTACAGGGCACACCTCTGAACCTAGAGCTACAGAATTTGGCATAAATATATTTTGGAGAGTGGAAATCTGCACCTCAGAGCTCTTTTTTTTTTTTTTTTTTTAAATCTAATTAATTAAAAATTATCCAAAATTCCAGAGTTTTTCCTTAATAAATTCTGAACATATTACAGAACAAAAATTATTTTTACACCATCTGAAAGTGCAAAAAAATTACCTCTTCAATGATATCAATTAAGTTTTGTTGGCATAATTTACAACAATACTTTTCATTGTTGCAACGCAATTCAAAGCACTTTCATTGTTTAAATGAATATTTAATTGCGTGTTTTTCTTTCATTTTTGAAAGTCGAGGAAATATTTTAATACATTTTGCTTTCATGTTTTATCTCATCAAAATTTTTATGGAATCTACAAAGCAAGTTCTCTAAGATACTATGTTTATTAAGAAATATATCCTGTAAGCTGAATGATTATGCTTGCTATGTTTTCATTCCTCAGCATGTTTTAATTCTGCTAACATGCCACTGGCCATAAAATGTGCTGTGTCAATTTAATTTTGAAATCGAATGCATATTTTGGAAGAGGAATAAGAAGTGAAGATAGAGCTGGGAACATGCAGTTAGATGTTACACGAAATTTGCAGTTATTTGACTCTATTAGGGACATTTATGTAGAAAATGAACAGAACAGGTACAAGGCTACTAAAAGAACATGGGTTAAATATCTACCACAATCTGAAGTTTAAAATTACTTTGTTGAAGAAGCTAAGAATATAAAATGATGCAAGATTCAATTGAAATCATATTCCTGGCAAACAAGATGGTGACTAGTAAGAAATATAATTTTTAAAAAAAGGAGCAATATTTTTCCATTAATGTAGAGGCGATCTAGGCAACTTGACCTTGGAGCCAAAGCAGGCTTGTTAAGAAAAAAAATATTTTAATAGATTTTAGAAAAAAGCATTTTTTTAATTTGTTTAAAATATTATTTTAATTTCAATAAAATCACTATATGATCTTAAATATAGCTGAAGTTAAAAAATTCTCACCAAAATAGCATTAAGTCACATTTGCAGGTTAAAAACACATATTTTTAAGTAAAATTTTGTTTAACGCTTAGAATATAGACATTATAGAATTTTAAAATATACATTGGTTGGGAGGGGGCCATATTGTTACCTTAACCTGTTGGTAAAGTTACTTCAGGCCACTTCTGCATTAGCATGAAATCATTTGGTGAAAAATACATTTTTTTCATTCCTTTTTTTTTTTTGTTTGTTTGTTTAAGCAATTGCCAAAAGATAGCATGAGTACCAAGTATAACAAAACAACCCTATACATTATGAACCACAGCTTTCTCAACATAAGACAGCAATACAGTAAAAGCTTAACTAACCGGCGTGCTCGGAAAAAGCCGATTTCCGGATACCTGAAAAGTCCGGATAGTTGAGTGGGACAAGAAAAATGGGAGGGGGTAGATTGTAATCTTTTTTTACCGATTCTGTCCCTTAACCTTTTTTTGGAGGTTGTTGATTTCATTTCCAAGTCTAATTTTTCGGCGAAAGGCGAGAAGCCTTTTTTTTTTCTTTGGTGCTCAAATTTTTTTTTTCTCCCCCCCCCCATAAAACAAGTCACTGTACTGTATATTGCTTTTTTTCCCCCTTCTACTACCCTCCGTGCAGAGCGTACGTTGCATTCCAGAAATAAATTGTCCGCATGAATGGAACGGCGCGGGCCCGCGCTTGCTAAATTTTGGCGCGTGGATGCGAAATTTTTAGAAAATATAATTTTCTAATTTTTCTGGTTAGTTGAGCTTTCCGGATACTTAAATGCCGGATAATCGAGAATCTACTGTACATTAAAGCACATTTTGGCTGTTTTCATGCTGACAGGAAAGTGACACATTCAACAGATATTTTGGCTTCTGTCTAAATAACACTAAAATACCAACAGAGCAGAAAGCTAAAGAATACAAAGCATGTAAAAGGGGGGGGGACTAGACAAACATATTAATTACAAATAACAGTTCGAGTGATTTAAAACTCAGATAAAATGAAAAAGTACTGAAGCAGCTGAAAAATTTCTGAAATGCTAAAATTGGAATTGTACTATACTAATACATACAGACAAGAGTTTTTTATAATATTAATAATAATAATATAACTCTCATCAGTTGTTTCTATCAGTATCCAATAAGGGTTATATTTATAATCACTGAAAAAAGGTATATGTAAGTTTCATAAGGTTAAATCAATTCTTTTACAAAACTCTATGCAACAGAAAAAATGAATATAAGTACAAACAAACCTGTCTACGAGCTGATGGGTTAGCCCCATATTCAAGCAGCACTTTTGCACAAGCATAATGGTTATATCTGCAAGCTAAAATAAGTGCAGTAGTCTTTTCTTCCTATAATAAGGCAACAGAGCAATAAATTAACAAATCATAACAGAACAAAAAAAAACTTATATTAAATTTTGCATGGTATAAAATTTGCGTACAAATTCATAATAAACTAGTCACCTTCGGCAACCAGCTATTTGCCCGTAATAGTAGCAGCCTGTGGCTACGTTTGTAAATTGGCAAACTGGCAGTTGTAAAGCTGAGGAACTTAAAAGGCTACACTTTTTTTGGGACAATGATTCAGCGTGAATATAAGGAAAGAGTTAGAAGTGTGTATAAGGCTATATTAACCTTCTTGGTTGCTTCAGGCAGATTTTAGGTTTCTGTGTAATACTCGAGATTTGATTTTGTTAACCCGGCACAGGTGAAGAACCCCATTCTGGAGCATATGCTGGAGAACAAATCTTCATCCTTCCTTCCTGGAAGCTGAGGAACTTTGTTAAAATTTTATTTTGTGAAACATTTTGACAACAGAAGGTAGAGGGTGACAATTGACAACATATCAAGACATCAAGAGCTTTCATATGAAATAAAAATTGTCGAAATTGGTCCAGTGGTTGGGGGACTGTCTAAAGTTCCCCCATAGAGAATGTAAAATGGAGAAATATGTTTTTGATTACTCTCGAAAATGGAGGGTGGTTGAAGGCAGGTGACTACTGATAATATATCTAGACGTCATAAGCCTTCATATGAAATAAAAAATGTCAAAATCAGTCCAAGGGTTGGGGCTAGTGGACTGTTTGAAGGTTTTTCCCAATAGAGTATGTATAGTGGAGAAGCATTTTTTCGATTTCTCTCAAAAATGGAGGATGGCAGGTGACCATTGATGACATATCTAGATGTCATAAGCTTCCATGTGGAGTAAAAAGTATCCAAATCTGTCCAGTGATTGGGGCTGAGGGGATTGGTTCTCTAATTTTGTCAATTATTTTAAATATACAGATAATTGGTACTTCCTTATTCTATTAGCCCACAAACTTAGTTGGCAAATTTCAGATTACACCAAGCAGATCGCAGCTATGATGAGGTATTGGCGAATATTTAGAGGTTGCTATAAAGGAAGTACTAAACAATTTTATGCTAGATACCAAAAATTTGCCTAAAATTATGACACACTTAAAAATAATTTAGATATAAAAATTTGCCACAAATATAACTCTAGCTCAGCTGTACTGAATTCCTCAATTTTCCATATTGCTAAAAAAGTTAGGAATTAAAGAAAGTATCTGCTTATAACACGCAATATAATTAGAATTTTAAATATATTCAACTGATAACTAAAATATTTCACTCCTAAAAAATAAATAAAATGCAACCAACAACAGCTCTCAGTTTTGGTTCAGTTATGATGTTTCCAACAAGACACAAAATCTTACAAATCCAATTTAAGTTAGTTTAGTTATATTAACGTCCTGTTTTGAAGCAACATGAGGGCTATTTTGGGATGGACCTCGTAATTTTGAACCTCGGTCAGGTGACAAGGATGACACCTGAGCTGGCACCCCTTCTCCAATCTTCCACACCACACCAACGGGAGGACGTTTAGCCACTACGTATGACTTAGCGTGCAACAGGCCCATACACGGCGGATCTTCAGTGGAATCGAGTTTCGAACCTCGAACCCTCTGGCCCCAAAGCCGAGACCTTGCCACTAGGCCAACGCGGCCCTAAATCCAATTTAAGAAAATGATATAGACAAAAAACCAAGATACTGATCTTATTGTGGTGGGTTTTTTTTGACAGCTACAAACCTTCCTTAAAAGGAACATTATATACATTATAAGCAGCAGTTCATTTTTTTAAAAGAACCATTTTATTTTAGGTATACCAGAGAGGTACAATTACAAATACACTATAGGGAGGTCAACAAGAAAAGGGGCATACTGAGCTAATTTTGGTAATTTTATACCCAGAAAAGATCTGAAGAAAGTTCTTATTACGCTGGTACAAGAAAAATACTGGAGTTTGCAAGATGTGTTATGACCGTTCAATTTCTTAAAGGATAAAATTAAGAGATTGATTAAAAAATAATTAAAATGTGATGTATCTGACTTAGCAAAAAAATTTTTATCATATACCAGGTTGACATTCACTACCATCATTGCATTAGATTATTACATGCCAACAAAAAAAGTGTGCAACGAAACCTACTTAATTTATAACTTTTAAGCTTTATACATAAAACTATGAAGAAAAAAATATATATAATAGGTACCTACTTAATTCCATATGCACTTTAAAATATTTTCTTCACATACACTTATTCTCTATAAAAAAAGCAAACTTTTTCGACATGATTAATTTTCCTAGTAACAGAACTAATAAAAATAAAAATGCACAATATGGGTTTGAGTTAATACTTTATGTTGCACATAAATAACAATGTAAAAATGGTATTTAATGATTAAAATGAAACTAAAAACCATACATAATGAAATATTTAAAAAATAAATATTAATAACAACATCATACATAGAAAAAAATTATCAAAAAAATACAAAACGAAGAATGACATTTGAATAAACAAACAATCACATTATTCAATTTTAATATCAATTCATTTTAAATAAATAATAAGTAGAATATTTACACCATCGGTCACATCAACAGGTATTCCGGCATCCAAAACTCGCTTTAAAAGCCGCAGATCGCCTCTCAATGCTGATCTATGAAGCATTTCTTTTGATGGTGGACTAGTCTCATCATTATTAAAAAAAGTATAGCTTTGTCCAGCTAAACCTTGAAAAGTTGTGTCAAACACTAAATTTTTTGGCACCGAATCGCTAGATTTAAACATTGTTAGGCCATATTCTAACGCCCGGCTAATATTATTATTGCACAATAACTCGGGGAAAATCATTTGTTTCGGATTAATTTTAAGACAAAAACATAAATAAGCCCAGCTCTAGAAATCGCCGCCAAATGAAAGAAATACGGATGACACTGGCGCATTTTTTTCTCAAGGTTATTTCAAAAACAAAGAAAACGTGCTCTTGGCGACGAAGAAACAGCCTGGGTTAATAAATTTCATAAACAAACAGGTTGCGCCCTCCTCAGCTGGACTACATGACATCACATCGCAAAATTACTGAAATTTGGCAACGCTGAATATCGATTAAATAACGGAAATTTGTGTTAGCAGAATTTCTATTTAACGATATATTTATCGATTCCATGTAACCTTGCTAATGTTGGGTAAACATCCGATTTTAATACGTTAAAGACATGTATGTGAAGAAAGGAAACATCTACAAAAGAAATCAGTAATTAAATTAAAATGCAGAAAGTATTTCTTCACTAAATTAAGAAAAATGCTGTCTACCAATTAACATAGTGGTTAACGCAATGAGTGTTCACTGTGTTTGGGGTCAGAGGTTTTACTTATAACTCAAAAGTAATAATTATAATTTCTATTATTTAATAATCAGTCTTTTAAGGAATGAATTAATGTAGTCTGTTATAGTTAGCGTCAACAGTACTTTACAGTAACGGTACATCAAAAATTGAAAAGGCTCGTGCTACTAACGGGATATCTAAGATGAAAATACCATGCATTCTTCTGTAAGGTGTCTATTCTGGTACCCACGGTTGGGTTGGGAGACGTTAGTTTTCTCTTTGTTAACGTGCGGAGAGAGTGGCGTCTCCCAACCCAACCGGGGGTACCAGAATAGACCCGTTTATTTGAAAAAGGTATTTTGGATTTGGATGTGTGGACGAGTTTTCTGGTTTGTTTACTCAGATTAAAAATCTTGGCTTTATATGCTTATATGTTGGACTTCCGCTTTGAAGATTCCATTGACTTAGCATTACACCGGAATTACGTAGTACCGGCATTTTAATGTAAACAAACAAAGCAGAAAACTCGTCCATTATTAAGTTCTTGAAATAATGAATGAAATTCGACATTTCATGCTTAAGCTGCCTTAAAAGAGACGGTTTCTTCTTATTAATGAGATTCAAACCAGGGCCTTCAGACCATCCCATAGCAACTTCAGTTTGCAATAAAGTTGCAAACAAGACTGTAGCAAGTTAACGCAAATTTCGAAGTCACAATGCGACAATCTTGCAGCGAACTTGTCATGTCAACTTTACTGGTATTGGGTAAACAGGGGTATTCTCCCCCCCTTCTTTAAAGCCCTTTACACAGAGGGAACCCCCTATTTTCCATCTCTTTTATTATCGAGGAATAGGACGGTGGAGCTACCTTCCTACAGAGGGGTGTCCGTTTTTCCACCGCCTTTTATTATCACGGAGTAAGACTGGCTTCCCCCTTTTTTACTCTCCCTTCGAGTGAAATGAGTTATTTTAAATGGAACATTATTTTTACGATCCAAAAACGTGTAGAAGAGAGGACGATTCGAACTCACAATATCAAGTGTGAAACAAGTTTACAGCAAGTTAACGCAAGCTTCGAAGTCACCATGGGACGAATCTGCAGTAAGCTTGCCGCGTCAAACTCATTGCAAATTATAGCAAAAACAGAGTACGAACACAACCCGGGATAGAACTCGCGACCTACCGCTTGGTAGCCTGACGCCTATACCACTGGGCCAGCTCGACTGCGAGAGGGGAAGATAGATTTCGCTAATATATCGTTCGATTTGATTCGTATACGATTTATTTTAAGCTATTTTCTTGATTTCATTAATTTTTTGAGCTGAGAATATGATTTGAAGTCAAAGTGAGAGCGATTTTCGCTAATAACTACGTTTTGCCAGTAGAATAAATTATGAAATTAGAGTTCAAAAGTAATTACTTTGAAATGGGACAAAATGTATAAGTTATTATTTTTCAACAAACATTGACTGAACCCGACTTGAATCTACAAGAGTATATTTGGTTCACAATTAGGGAGACGGATGGGTGCCTGGCCAATGTCTGATTATGAAAAAGTTGAGATTTAGAGACTGTCCTTGTGCAGAAATGGGAAAGAGTGTCTCAGAATTTACAGGGCAATTTGATAAATTCCTAGCAAAGCCGATATGTATCTGTTTCAGCTGTTTGAGGAGACTATATGCCTTTATGGTATCACATGAAATTCTGAGAAAAAC
This sequence comes from Araneus ventricosus, assembly GCA_013235015.1. Taxonomy (NCBI): domain Eukaryota; kingdom Metazoa; phylum Arthropoda; class Arachnida; order Araneae; family Araneidae; genus Araneus; species Araneus ventricosus. The sequence goes on along the minus strand of BGPR01004583.1, from coordinate 83,534 downwards.
AATTTGTTAAAAATTTTAACTTCCAAATATTGGAATTACAGTAGACTCTGGGTAATCCGATAGATTTCAGACCAGAGGACTGTCGTATTAAAGAAAGTGCCAGATTAACCTTTCATTCAAACTTATATTATAAATATTACAAAATATAATTCAAATTATGGGCAGCAGCCTATCATTTGCGTCGAGCCAAAGTGACGGACATAGGCATGCAGTGATTTGTTTCCACTTCAAAGCTCCCCGCTCGCGCTTCTCAAAACACCGGACTATAAAAGGGGCAAGATTTGTGCATTGCCGAATTATGGGGTTGTCTACTCTATCGATATCTCCACAAATGAGGGAAACAGTCATTCATGTTCTAAACTAAATAAAATAATTTTACTAGCCAAATTTTCTAGTGTCATACGTTTGCAGGACTACATAAAAACATTCATGGAAATTTTTCTCAAAAAAAGGAATATATGTATTTCTTCAAAAATATGAGTAATCCTTTGTTCATGTTATTTTTTAGCTGATTAGTAGCATATTAATTATTCAATCTTTTTATTTAATAAGGAATTTAACTGGAAACTATCATATACAGACTCATTAAATTTCTCACCCCAGAGAGCATGCACATTTGCAGCAAGTGTGGTTTTTTCTGGATATTATCTTGTCATGACAAACTTGACGCAACAAGTTTGCAGCGAAACTCCTGCAAAGAAACATAGCATAATCGACCACGACCACCCCACTTGCAAAGGAGGTTTGTCGTAAAACTGACATGGCATATTTACGACTCATGACACAATGACAAAGCGAAAACTCTTTTCTTCTTCTCTGCCTATGTTCCGAGCTTGTATAGTGCCCAGATAGCACGTAAGTTTGCAACAAGTTTGATTTTGACTTGATATTACCTTGTAATAGCAAATTTTGCGCGTCAAAGTTGAAGCGAACTTGTAGCAAATTCGCCGTGACAACTAGCGCCACCTTCCTTGCATTGCAAGCCTGCTGCAAGTTCACCGTGACAAATAGCGCCACCTCCTTTGCAATGCAAATTTGCAAAACAAGCTTGATGCAAAGATAGCACAAAGAGATAATTATCTTTGTCTCTGTTTTTAAAAAAAATCATCCGAGTTTTAATAGCATCTCCTAGACCGTCATTCTTTTTATTAATTCAACAAATCAATGATAATTTGTAAAAAACTAACTTTTTTATAAAAACAATTTTGAAACATTTTTCATCTTTTTACTAAAAGTTTTTACTTTAAAGAAAACTATATTGCCTTTTTCTTAATGTTCAAATTTTAACATTTATAAACAAAATTAAACCGAAATCGACACATAGGCTCGATGCTTTACTCCAAAAGCCATTCTCCAACAAGACGAGCTCTGTCGATGCCAAGCTTTGTCGTACATTAACGCAAATGTCGTAAAATAATGTAATAAAATAAATGTCGTACGTAATGTCATGTCGCTAAATTAACGTATCGCCGACGGTTTTAGGATACGATAAAACAAACAAATTTAGGAGTATCTTCTTTGAACCTTCTACCCATCAAACTGCCATCCTGATGATATACACGCTTGTGCGTTCACCTGTACCTCATTAGCGCAAGTTGTTTTATGTTATCTACACGATGTTGCTACGATATTCTGAATGCCATATAACATCGTCAGGTTTTCTTATAAACATTCCCAGATAGCAAAGAAGGTTGCGGAAAGGTTTCTATTTCACTTCCCATAGGCTGCCCGCGAAAGTATTTCCCCGCAAACCGTTTCGGAAACCATTCCCTCAAAATTGACGTAGGAAAGATTTTTATGAACCACCTGTCCCATCGCGTGCAGCCCCGTCTGGTATAATGGTTAGTGCGCTTGCCTTCCAACTTTATGAACGCGGGTTCGATCCCCGTCTCGGAGGAATTTGAAGTTTTGTCACAATCTACAAGAAATCGTACAAGTTCAATTAAAAATTAAATTAATTGAAATTAATAATTAAGGTTTGATTAATTAAGATTTCTAATTGATCTAATTATTTGACATTCCAAATAACTCTAAGTTGGACTAAGATGACGTCAGAAAAAGGGGATAAAAAAGGGGTTGGACCCCTCTGTAGGAGTACGATTTTGAAGAATTAATGAAAAAAGGGGGGTTGGGCCCCTCCGGAGGGGGAAGGGGGTTCTATTGTGTCCGCCGAAGCAGGGCTCTTAACAACCTTTTGAAAGGCCTGAAACAAGTTTCTAACAAAAGCTTGGAGAAATCTTAATAGAAACCTTACAGAAAACCTTGTTTCTTGTTGACTAGCGAACTTTCCGCTGCCTTGCCGAAAGGTTCAACCCTTGTGATGGAAACCTTTATGACAACCCTTTACCTTTGCCGACGACAAGGTTTCCAAAACCTTTTAGACAAGCTTTCTTTGCTATCTGGGTTGTAGAATATCTTTTGCTAATAGAGTACTCACTTCTGCTGAAACCTCAGCACATAGCTTCAATTTTGTGACCTATCCTGCGCAAAATTGTATTTATTCTTCACACCACGTTCATTCAAATGACGATACGGCGATTAACAGAACATCAAGTAATCTGCGGAGGAAGCTTGACGCCACTCTGTGCTGCTCAAATTGCCATGTTCATTCGTAGAATTTCTTCCCGCCCTATGACGTCTTAAGGTTAAGGGAAAGCAAACAAATTATCTATATGAATACAAACCATGCTGATGAAGGTTATTTCGTACAGTTTGCAGTGGAGAATCCAGGATTTGGCTCGGAGGGGGGAAGCTGAGGTCATAAAAATTTTGCATCGTCGTGATGAATGTCAAACCTCATGCCTTATGTAAACCAAAACACTTTAACTTTTCAGACTTTACTCACCTAACTATAAGAATCATAAAGAACACTACAATACTTTCGATAATTTAATAAAAAACTCAACGAAATAAGTACCCAACGAATGTTTTCGACCGCGTCATAGCTACAAGTACGAATGGAATGACTTCAAAAGAGGGGAAAGTTTTGAGCCTGTCAGAGCCAGGAAGCAATGTTGTCACTTTTCTTTAAAGAAAAAGAGAGATTATGAAGAATACAAACAGTTGTAGTGATTTTAAATAAAATCAAGAGTTTTGGTTTAGCTCGGGGGAGGGGGGCTGCAGCCCCATAGCGCCTCCCTGGATTCGCCACTCACAGTTTGTGTCCAGACGTCTCATCCTTCAGCCAGTAAAAAGTCTTGTTGCAGATACGTGACTTTCCCTGATCTCTTTCGATGAACTATTATGGTCAGATAGCGATCTTCGGCTCGTGTTGTTGCAAGCATATGACCATGATCTGAATTTCTCTGAACCTCTCCAGTACTTTGAAATCGGTTCCAAACTCAACATATTGTACTTTGAGACAGGTATAAAAAAAACGAAAAAAAACTTTCTGGCTGACCAGTTGTTGATCAAGTTATTGATTCTGGCCAATCATAACGTTGAGGCATTGCTTGAAATCGTTCTGCAAAAATACTCCAACACACCTAATATTGCACAAAGCAAACAGTATAATCTGATATTCCCTGTCTACGAACGGTTTTATTGCATTCAAAAAATTATGCATTTTGACATCATTACCGATGTTTTGCATAAAGAATCATCTTCCAATGTCTTTGAAGCACTATACAGGAATTCCGCAATTTAATTTAACGCGTTGAATGAGAATAAAGTTGAGAAAACGGGGCGATCCTTTAATTTTCTTTGAGCAGAGTACTTAAAATCGTTGTTTTCCGACATAAAATTTTGATCAACTGTTTTCTAAAATATAACGATATAAACATTCACGTTATATCGCTATATCTAATTTCTTGGGAAGAAAATATGTACTACCGGTTTCAAAAGCATTGGGCATATCGTAATAAAACAAAAACAATAAATTTATTGTCAATATTTATTGCATCTCCATGAAAGTAATCTTCTTTCAATCTTCAAAACATGTCTTAAAGTCGTTTTCGTGAACCCCTTTCAGGGTCGTAGCGAATTTTCTTTTATTGCATAGGTAGACTGAAAACGGGGATCACGAAGAGGATTTTCAATAGTGGAGACAATTAAAGGTCACACGGTGCCATGTCCGGTGAATGCGGAGTTTATATAGCCGCATTTGTTGAATTACTTCTCAGAACTTCAGTTAATAGTGACACTATGAAAAGAAACAATATAATGGTACCTAAATAATCTCCCAAAATTGCTTGACAGGAACAAAATGATGTAGGAACTTGTTCAATAATGTTTCTAATTGTTAAACGGCGATCGCTAATTACCAATTCTCTGATATGATCGCCATATTATTCAGTAGTTGATGTAGTTTGTCCATCAGAGCGTAAATCCATCTACGACGGATTCTGTACCTTTTTTATACATTTTGTACCACTCAAATACTCTTGTTTTTGATAAACAGACGACTTAAAAGGCTTTTTGAAACATTTCAAATGTTTTTGCAGCAGAAATTGTACACCAGATACGAAAATCCATGCATTCTTTTACTCAGTCACAATTCTGAAAAAACGATAAAGTTAAAATTCTTATCTCACTAGAAGCAAATTTATTTTCAGACGATAATATGAATTTAAATACTGAGTGTTGCCAGATGTTTATATAAGTCATATAAATATTTGATAAAAGTTTGCTGACGGTTTCTATTGTATATGCATTTTAAATGAAGCATTTCCGATATTTTTTGATCGCAGCAGTATTCCTTAACTTATTTTTATAGAAACATTACTCAGTATAATAAAATTTTTTCTCTGAAAAATCGTGCTTACATCTTTCAAAAAATCACGAAACTATGACATGAATAAATAAAGAAACTTCAAAGAAACAGTTTCAAATTTGCATTGATTCCAGTGTGTAACAGCTGGTGGTAAAAAAGGAAAATTAAATCTACGGTTTAAAAAGGAATTTTTTTTCAGGCAGAAAAAATTTCGAAGCCATGTTAAATTTGACAGAAACATATGTAGCAAGTTCTGACACAGGCACCAAAAAAATCTATTAAAAGTTGTTTTAACAATTTTTGTTGTATCAACATTTGGCATTTTTTCTTTCATAGAAAGAAACAAACAAAATGAAAGCTTTGAGATTCTATTTAAAATATACTAATTTTATTTCGTCGTTAGTTTTTTCAATGAAAACAGGAAAAAAAATATTTTAAGTATTACGGTGTGATATTAAAAAAGACTAATAATCTAATAACACAATATGCCTTACATCTCCTTATAAAAGTCTGTTTCAAAGTAAAATTTCAAAACGGGCTTTCCCGAGAGAGCTACACTCCCCTTCTCCCTAAAGTGTTAGTTTTATAAGTTAAGATTATTATTTTATCCGTTCTTTGCTTGCCGAACAGATTTTATGCTCATTTCTATGTATTTTAAGAGAGAGGCTACATGGTATAGCTTAAAAACAATCAACTAGAAAAATTAGAATAAATTAAAAATAAAATATTTTAACTTAAACTTTAAACAAAAACAATAAAAAAATTATTTAAAAACAATAAAATTTAGATAATGAAAGTTAGGAAATAAAATTTAAACAATGTTTAAATAGCGTGCAGTTGCATCTGCAAACGAAAAACAAAAAACAATGGAAATCAATATCATACAAAGAAAGCCAAAAAACAAAGATAAACTCAGAGGTAATAAAAACAAACAAACAAACAAGGAATCCATTCTAGTCCATTTTTTCAAGGGCTAAGGACTTTATTCGAAATGGATTCAAAATAATAATGGGGAAGTTTTTCTGTAAGAAGCTTGCAATACGCCAAATATAGCTTCACTTATCCCGAAATTTCCCAAAAAAGACAGAGGAGATCTGGTGGTACTTGGTTGGTGGCTGGTACATGGTATATGTTTTTATGTATAAGCACATGTGTGGGTCGAGTATTGTACCACCCAGCTTTTCCTCCTCACGTAGGTGGATCGAGTATTGTATGCAGTTCCTTTAATGTGTGCACTTTAACATTTCCCTTGTTCGGGCAATGCAGTAAACTTTTATAAGTTTTAATAAACTCCTGACAGGGGACTGGGCTGGCCAGACGGTCCTTCTCGTGCTGGTGGGGCGGCTTTTCCCCACTGGTCCCTTTCTTGCCCTACACCTTTCGCGGTGGGCTGGACCAGTGTGGGTATCCACTACCCATCCCTCTTTTTGTGGTTTTCGCTTTTGTGAGAAGGGCTCCCTCCCCTTTACCCATAATAGTATTTCAGTTTTATGGCCCAGCACCAGTGGTGCAGCGAGAGTGAATAGCGCCCGGGTCGTAATGTGATTTTTTCGCCCCTCTCTTCGTCATCAGTGGCTCTGCTTGTGTAAACGGTGCCCAGAGTATAGTATTTTCAGTGGCGTAGTGACAGGGGGCAAGTGGGTGTAGATGCCTCGGGCGCCAATCTTAAAGGACGCCATGGAGACAAAAATTACTGTGTGTATGCCACTTTTAATGCAAAATATGACAAGGAACCGTAAAAACAATACCATATTCCTGGCGCCGTTCACCCAGACAGCAAAGAAAGTTTGTTTAGAAGGTTTTGGAACCTTGTTGTTGGCAAGGGTAAAGGGTTGTCTCAAAGGTTTCCATCACAAGGGTTGAACCATTCTGCAAGGTAGCGGAAAGGTTCGCTAGTCCTGTAAGGGTTTTAGTAAGATTTCCCCAAGCTTTTATTAAAAGCTTGTTACAGGCCTTTCATAAGGTTGTTAAAAGCCCTTCTTCGGCGGACACAATAGAACCCCTTTCCCCCCCTCCGAAATCGTACTCCTACAGAGGAGTTCAACCCCCTTCTTCTGACGTCATCTTAGTCCACCTTAGAGTTATCTGTAATGTCAATTCATTAGATCAATTAGGAATCTTAATTAATCAAAGCTTAATTATTAATTTCATTAATCTAATTTTTAATTGAACTTACTTGTACGATTTCGTTGTAGATTGTGACAAAAATTCAAATTTCTCCGAAACGCGGATCGAACCCGCGTTCATAGAGTTGGAAGGCAAGCGCACTAACCACTATACCGGACGGAGCTACACACAATGGGACAGGTGGTTCATAAAAAGCTTTCTTATGTCAATTTTGAGGGAATGGTTTCCGAAACGGTTTGCGCGGATATGCTTTCGCGGTCACCCAATGGAAAGTGAAATGGAAACCTTTCCGCAACCTTCTTTGCTATCTGGGTACGCTTGTGAAGCCACTGATGACGACTGGGGGATAAAAATTATATTATTTTCTGGGCGTCACTTACTTTTGCTGCGCCACTGGCCATGGTGACAAAACGTTAATGCGTTCATGCCACTTTTTAAAGTCGAATCCGATGAGGGGACGAAAATATACCATGACCCGGGCGCCATTTACCCTTGCTATGCCACTGAGTATTTTTTCGCTCCTTCATCGTATTTGACTTTTAAGTGACAAAAATGTAACGCTTTGTCACCATGGCCAGTGGTATAGCGAGGGCGGTATTATTCATATATTCGGGTTTCTTTCTTAAGCGGGACATTCGCGGTCGGACTGTACCACACCACTTGGAGCGCCAAACCCGTCATCAATGCCAAAATTCAATGAAAATGGGCGCGGCCTAGTGGAAATGTTTGGATTTTCATCCAGTCTCGATTTCCTTTCGGCGTTCTGGGCAGTGACGTAACGACCGGGGGGGGGAAGAGGGTATAGATGCCCCGGACATCAGTTTTAGGGGGCGCCATGGATCAAAGCATTACTGCGCTTATGCAATTTTTAAAGCAAAATGCGATGAAGGAGCGTAAAAATGTCCCATACCATGCCCCGGGCTGCATTTGCGCTTGCTAAGCCAATGATGACGACTGGGGTAAAAACAGTCATATTATTTCCCGAATTCCTTACGACCAATTGGATCTAAAAAATGGCACAGATTTAAACTTATCTTCCAGGGGTGGCGCCAGCAGCAGGTCCTTTGGGCAAATTTGTGTACTCCGTTCACTCAAAAGGTTATTCAACTAGTAGATAAATAAAGATCTGGTGAAAACTTGAGAGGGTCATCAGTACGTCCCTCCCCTTGTGCAACAGATCATGCACTCCGTTGGGTTGACTCTAACGCCACTTCTGGGTCCGAAGTATGGAATCGGTGAATTGGCCGATTTAAAATGATATTATTTTATAAATGCTGTGTTCATGATCGTCAATGTGATTATGCCGTGTTCGTGATTACCAAATAAATAATTGGAAAAAGAAAAAAAGACTTTTCATTTGAACACAATAGAAAGAATACACAAAATAAACTGACATTGGGCCTTTAGCGCCACATTATGGTGACCGTACGTGACAACTCAAAGTTATGTGTGCGTGTTCACAGACAGAAATAAATGACAGACAGACAAAGATAATCTCAAAAGTGATTTTTTCCTGTCTCTGGGAGGTCTGAAATGTGTAGATTCATTAAAATCAGGAGGTCAAATTTTTTTGAAAATTACAGAATTACCTTTGCCGTTAATGAACTGCAATAATGTCGCAACCCGGAAAATGATGTTTTCAGATAAACGTGTCTAAAAGATTTCGTTCGTATAGATGCGAAATTCGTACGGTATGTGCACTGTGAAAAGAGTTCAACAAGCAGGTTAACGGTGAACGACGCTTTATTTTCGAATATTCCGGAAAATACGAAACGCAGTTAACAGTAAACACAGCACTTGCACAAATTAGCAGTACAAGCAGAGAGCAAATCACTAACAATAACAGAAATAGCACTAACAATAGCACTTAGCGTCTAACAGCTGCCCAACTCTCAAACCGAACAAGTCTCCAAAGAGATTCTTCGAACTCCGCAGACGTTCAAAGGCGATTGTCTCATCTCAGCAACTCCCAGGTTTTGATACCTTTCCCGACAGGATGTGACGTCACATAGAATCATCTAGTAAATTCTGTATATCTCCGCCCCGAATAGAGATATCGAGAAAATTCCAGCATTTTTGAGGTCCTTTATTTTATCGCCAAAATGGTCAACAAGTTCGTCGCCAAAGTTTGGGGTCGTTGGCCTCCATTCCCTGATAGGTAGTAAGAACCTCTGTAAATGTCTCTTTCCAACCATAAGACTAACATTGTGGGAAAGCCACATTATATGTTCGTAACAGTATTGAAATGTAGGAATCACACAACTTAATTGATGGAGTAAAGAGAAGCACTACTAAAAGGCTTCATAGGAGTTCTGTTTGGTCTCAAAGAAGATTTTACAATGTTGGGAACAATCCCAATTCAAAATTCGTATTTTCGAGTTGTGCCAGTATTGAAGCCGATGAACGTTGCATACTTTGTACGCACTTTAGACTCTTGAATATTTCCAAAATATGGCATGCTTCGTTGTATACTGAAAGAAGGGCTGGCCCGAGGGGGTTTCGAACGGTGTGAACGCACCAGGCCCCGACGCTGCTGACTGATTTTACAAAATGAAAACTGAATGCATTGATTTATTTAATGCAATCGAAATTTGTCGCCGAGTTTTGCCTTCCAGGATCATAATGTTACGATATTTATTTAAAAGTAATTTATTTGAATTGTATCTAAATTTTGTTACTGTTCTGAAAATTATATCGACCTTACCGATTACCGTCGCATCTGCAGAAAGATCGTTCGCAAGACTGACAATTCTCAATTCTTCCTTTTTTCCCATTAACACCTGTCCAATCAGCCAACCACGGCAAATGGCGTCCCTGAATAGCCGCCTGTCTAGCGTCCAGTGACTTACAGAAAATTTTGTAATCCTTTCTTTCTCGTATTGAAATAAACAAGTAAAATTCAAAACATTTTACAACAAGCAGGAACTTTTGTTTTATTTATTATCTCAAATATCTATCCTATTAAAATTCGAACGTCATCAGACGTATGTATGTCCTTCTATCTTCTCACGAACCACTGAATCCTGAAACTAGCGGTAAGTACCAAAAGAGGGAAAATAATCCAAGGAATCCATTTCGACTATTTAAATTCCGAAATTATAATTAGTTAAAAAGATATTAATTAAAAACGTCAAAATGAATGAATCGACGTGCTACCATCTATTGGCAGCATGGTGAATTCATTCACAGCGGATTCTTTTTTCCCCTATTATTAGTTTTCGCATCCGGTGTTGCTTTTTTATTTATTTAACGGAAGTTGGTATTTCTTTTTGAGCGAGCTTCTGTGTTTGGATTTATTAACAATGGAAAAAAATCGTTTTCATGCTTTTTTTCTTTCTTTTTTGTATTAAATGTTTAACTTCGTAACGTTTGTTAGGGAAAGTAAGTGACAATATTTGTTGATTGTAGAGAAAAACGGAGACGGGGCATATGAAAATATATGGATCCCAAGGTCTCACGTGACCTCACTTCTCTCCGTCTGGGAATATCCTATTATTCGTGATAGCCCGTGCAACGCCGGGCCACACAGCTAGCATATCTTTAAATAATGCCATAAAATGCAGAAAACAATGAATTTTAGCATAAAGTGGATTCCATTATTGTAGGATAAATTATCATGGAAATTACAAAGATTAATTTAAAATTTAAATCATCCCACGGATACTCTTTTTTACCCAATATGCGTATCAATCTCATCAATTCCAGTTTTTTCTTCTTTAATGAATTCAAAGTAGGTAGGCATTACCGTTTACAGAAATGGTTAGGAACTTTCAAAAATATAAAGAGGGGGAGTTTATACTAGCCCTAAATTCTGCACTGGAAAAAAATTCAATACAGAAGTTTATGAAGGAAAGTTTCTGAATAAAATGTTTAATCAATATGCCTTATCAAAGTTCATGCTAATTCAGTTAACAAACTTTTCATTCACGCACGGAAATGAAGTGCCAAAAAATGTGTCATGATTATTTATTTTATTTTAAATAACATTATAAGTTTTTCCCATAATATAATAACGCTTGAAAACTCTTAACACCGAGTTATCCAAATCTTGAAATACAATTTCACTAGCGTAATTATTTAGCTTTGTGCATCGAGTGACTGAAAAAGCATAAAAGTTCTAGACGTGATTACTATTTCCCGTCTATAGCAGCAAAATCATAAAATGAAGAGGAAAAAAAATTGCTTCTTTGAAAGCACAGATGGATATTATTCTTACATGAATTTTAAATTTCGTTCTAGGCAGACACGTTAATAATTGGATTGAGAATAAATAGTAGAAACTGCCTACGCAAAAATTTAACCAGTTCCAAAAAACATGTCACGCTTCCTTTAAAAATAAATGGAATTAGAAAGTGTTCTGAGTGGAATGTTAATCAAAAAGATTTCTTTTTTTCTTGTTTAATGGAAAAGTTCAGAATGTTTGGAAGAAAGCAGACGATATTCTTCGGTTAGCGAGATAATGATGTTAGAAATAAAATAAAGTTTGTATTTTCTAAGTAAATGGAATATATTTGTCTGCTTTAACAAAATGCTGATAACAGGAAATTGATACGGACTGAATATTTTACGACACAAGTGTACAAAAGTTCTTTTACGATTATAAAGGAAAATAATTTTATCAATTACGAATATCATTCTTTTTCCTGTTACCAGATTTCTAAATATTTTCCAAGACATTTTTATCGTTTGATACAAATTTAGAATGACGCTGGATAACATGAAAAACAATTTTTTACTAATTTTAATGTGATTTTAAATAAATTAATTATAGGAAAAATTCAGAAATTATACATACTTCTGATGCACTTATTTTTAAAGAATATTGCCAAGATACTTTTGTGAATGTTCGTAGATATATCTTTTTAGAATTGTGTTTGATTACTGTTTGTTTTGAATAATTTGATCAGATGGAAGGAAAGATATATAACTAAATTGTCTTTTTGAATATTTTAAATTTCTTGAATTGTTGCATATCGTTCTATCACAGTTGAAAATTTTTTAACACATTTGAATAAACTTCAATGAAAAATGATATTCGTAAATATTTTCAAGACATTTTTATCGTTTCATACAAATTTAGGATGACGCTAGATAACATGAAAAACAATTTTTTACTAATTTTAGTGTGATTTTAAATAAATTAATTATAGGAAAAATTCAGAAATTATACATACTTCTGATGTACTTATTTTTAAAGAATATTGCCAAGATACTTTTGTGAATGTTCGTAGATATATCTTTTTAGAATTGTGTTTGATTACTGTTTGTTTTGAATAATTTGATCAGAGAAAATGAAAGATATATAACTAAATTGTCTTTTTGAATTTTTTTAAATTTCTTGAATCGTTGCATATCGTTCTATCACAGTTGAAAATTTTTTAACACATTTGAATAAACTTAAGGTGTCCGACTGGTTTAAAATCGACGTTTTTGATGAAATTATCAAAACATTTTTTATGACTTAATTTTGTAGCCTGTTTAATAAGTTTTCTTAAACTGTCTCACTTTTTACGCTACGTGAATTACAAATTGAGTTACAGCTGTTTTATTACCGAACTGTAAGCATTATTTTAAGTTGCATGAAAACTTTAAATGCCTTTTCTGAGAAGAGATATTTTTGAGGAAAACTGTCGACCGTAACAATGATTTCTCAAAACGTTATTCAAGTATTGATATGAAATTTTCAGAGATTGTTTTCTGTAATATTCTTGATGTTCTTCTCTAAAAACTAAGGTCAATTTTAAAATCAAGTAATATTTTTAAGTGTTTAATATAAACAAACAGCATTTTTTATGAAAAATTACCAGTTTAGTAACTATGTTCAGCTATATCTCAAAACTATATCGAAGTACAAGAAAGATTTTAGAGTATAACACAGATAACTGTCATAAAAATGTACTCCTACAAGGATTTATGTATATTTAGAATATGATTTTGTCTATGGCTGTTAGCGTAAGGCAAATATTTTAGTCATTTTTCTTCAAATTTCTCAGTTTTTTTTAAAAAATATTATTTTGAAAGCTTAATTTTACAATATTGTCTTAGTTTTAAAACATATGTAGTTGAAAAATAACATTAAAAAATATAAATAAGTTATTTTTCAAAAAAATGTCTCCGAACACAGTCGGATACCTTAATTAAAAAGTCCACAGAACTCATTATATGTACTTGCTTTTTTTAAAAAAAATTAAATGTGTTTAAGATATTGTGCAGTATTTACTATATTGCACAATATCATTGCTCTACTTGGTTTTATCTTTAAGAAATTGTTAGAATGGAGCAATTTCACGTGATATTACAGTCGCATGAACAAACGCAACCGTTATTGAACGTTTAACTGTACGTTGTCTTTTGCGTTTCTTCCTTGAAGAAGTGCAAAGGAATTTGGAGCTGCTTACTTTACTTAAAGAGGAATGAAAACTGAACGGTCGGGGGAACAGAAAGTCAATCAGCAGACCTTTGCCTTTTTGTTCATATTTTTTTATTAATATTTCAACTTGATGATTGTATTAAAATATATTTTCACTCTTCTGATTTTAAATTTATCAATAATCTGAAAGTTCGTACCCAGTCTTAAAGTTTTTACACGCACTGTATATATTTTTTAATAAACACGTTTATTATTTCACTTGAGTTGTTTCATGTTTTTTAAAGATGGAATTTTATAATCGATTTTTATTCATTTACTAATGCTGGTTTTGAAAATTTTCTACACTTGTGTGTTCTCGATTAACGATACACAATTTTAATCTTCTCAAAACTTAATTATCAGACAATCGATTGATTTAATTAAACTTTTTTCCATACTTGTGGTGCCATTTGGGAAAACGAGCTGGAACAGAGGCTGTACCAATAAATCGTAAAAATTTCCTCCACAGAACTCATCTATTTACTCTCTAATAAACCAGTAGATAATTTTATTTCAGTATCCCATTGCATCACCCCATGAGCGACTCCAGATTTAGAGTTACTAAGAGAAGACATGATCGAGCAGAAAGGAAGCATGGATCTTTTTTCATACAAATTACTTGAAAAGAGGAGAAAACACTTTCCTGCTTATCAGCCGAAACAATTATTTTAAAAAGACATTTTGAGATTTCATACATCCGTAGTCTAGTGGGTAATTCGTTTTTTACTCTTTTATTTTCTGATGTGGTAGAGAATTTTGAAATTTTGTACACTTGTGTGTTGCCGATGACAATGCACTATTTTAATCTTTTCAGACCTTTATTATTATTTTATCCCTTTATTTAATTTAATTTTGATTCTGTATTTGTGGCGCAACCTGGCAGAAAATTTGAGAAAAATTTATTTAATTTCGGATGACATAATAATAATACTTTCTTGTAACCTTCATAAGAAGACACAAATAAAAAATAAAAAGTAGAAAATAATAAAAATAAACACATTTTTACTTTTTTGAACGCTAATAAAAGTATCTTTAATCCTTAACAGTATAGTATAGTTTTAATATAGTATATAGTATAATATAGTTTTAGTTATAGTATATATTTAATTAGATTATCCTCCTCTGTTACGGGGATTCGTTGTCATATCAATTCATGTCCATAGAACAATTGAGATGTTTATGGATTACGTGTCATTTTTTTATCGCGTTATAACGCTTAAGTAGGATTTAATTTTTTGTTATAAGTTTAGAAATGACATAATTCGATACAAGAGTGGAACTCCGGCCACTCCTGTTAAGAGGTTAAAAACTGTTTTATTAAATATATTTATATTTTGATTTTGAAAATAATTGAATAAATCTAACAACTTTCGTTATTTTCCAAATTGTTTATCCCAGATTGCCATAATGCCGAAATATTTTTTAGCTAATAATGTATAAAAAGATAGGAAATAATTCATTTACGATAAATATATCGTCGCTTAACATGCAACACCAACTATCTTAATTTTTTGAAATTTCAAAGAGGAAGGAAACACTCAATTTTTCGCAACAAAAAACGAATATATCCAATTTTTTAAAAAAAATATCCGATATAAACATGAAACCGCATGTTCCAACCAGATGTGAAAAAAATCCGAAATATTCGTTTTTGGTAGCGAAAAATTGAGTATTTTCTTCCTCCTTTGAAATTTCAAAAAATTGAGATAGGTGGTTTTGAATATTAAGTGCCGATATGGTGCTCATATTAACATTAAGAGATGGCAGATTTAGAAACTGATTAACTTAGGTATACCTTGAGTTAGTTTAGGAATTTTGAACCCTGATAAGATGACCAGTAATCACATCTTCAAGCTTCCGCAACATACCAGGGAGGTCGTTTGACCAGAGACCGATTTAACGTGCAATAGGTCGCCATGTATGACGGATCTTCGTTAGAATCGAATCTTAATTCCACGAAATTTCAGTCTTGAAGCTGAGACTCTGGAACCGGGCTAACTTAACTCACTGTTAAGGCTTTAGCACACGAAGGCAGTGGCTAATCTAGGATTCCGGTCTGGGGAGGGGTGCGTTCATAAAAATTTTGTATCGTCGTGACGAATGTCAAACTTCAAGGCTAAAGTAAACCAAGACTCTTTAACTTTACAGACTTGACTCACCTGACAATAAGAATCATAAAGAACAATAAAATACTTTCGATAATTTAATAAAAATTACAATGGAATAGCTAGCCAAAAAATCTCTTCGACCGCGTCAATGCTACAACTACAAGTGGAATGACTACAAAAGTAGCAAAATTTTCGAGCCTTTCAAGCCAGAAAGCAATGTTGAAACGTTTTTACTATTTTTTTTAAAGAGAGAAATTAAGAAAAAACATTTGTAATGATGTTAAATTAAATCAGGAATTCTGGCTTGGCTCTGGGGGAGGGCTGTAGCCCGATAGCCTCTCCCCTGGATTCGCCATTGCACGGAGGAATGGTACTAGAGCAAGTAAAAGCGAGCCCTATAGTGACCCACGTGAATACAAGGCCTGCTCGCTAAACCGGTTCAATGTTCTGACTTATTCGATCTAGGCGAAGAAATGTTAGATATTGGCAACTCTCATACCTCAACTTGCCATCAACTCCCTCTGCCTACTTAGTATGAGTCATTACACCAGCGAGCAGGCCTTATCTTCCCGTGGGTCACGTGCCTATTCCTCTTTCGTAACCTTGAGCGTATGAGATGGAGACAGCAATGTCACTAAAGAACTCGGAGTTTTAGCGGAGTCGAGTATTTTTCCTACATTTCTTCGGTAGAAAATCGGTTTCGGAGAGTAAAAATTTGCTCTCGCTTCAGGAAGATTCGTTGCCTGCTAAAATCTTTACTGAACTAAAATCTGTACCTCAGAATATAGGACACTATGTCACTTCTATCAAACATTACAGGAGAGCAGTTTTAAGATGTCTGATTCGTACTGGGAAAGCGGATTTGGTGTTCTTTTCAAAGCATGTAACTCCACAAATTATTCATGCAGATTTTAACATTCTCTACCTCTGATAAAGACAGAAAATTTCATATAGGTGTGTAGTTCTCCTATTTCTATGAAAGAAATGTAACATATTATCCTATACCTCCGAGGAACAGAAATAAAGCCGACTCGGTTTTTGCATATAAAGCACATTTTATTACAATAAAACAGGCAAACATAGGCAATGTATTAAACAGAATTCAACACACACTTTACACAGTAGTGATACTCCAACCCTTTTTAGATGGCTGAGCGTTGGGGTCTGAAGAACTGTTCGAAGAATCTTTCTCGAGTGATGGAACAACTGGCGTAGGTACTTGAAGTCCAAGAATCTCTTTCTTTTTCAGTGTAGAGTCTAGTGGAACGATGGGCTCGTCTCCAATGTCTGGATTCTTTAGGGTTACTAGCTTATCACTGTTGGCATGTTTCACAGATGGGGATGGGGTCTTGGAACGACTGGGTGGTTTCTGCAAGTCGGGCTTTTCGGAACTCTTCAAAAATGACGCTGGCTCCTTTTTCTCGTCCTCCTTTATGCTCTTCAAGGGACTTTGAAAGGTGCTGGAAGGAGGGTTGGCAGGTGGTCTGAAAGTCGAATAAGAACTTGTCCTCAGACCTTCAGTCACTAAGGCACATTGGTCAGAAGCCTTTCTAGTGTTGATGACGCACTGCTCACCGATTTCCCCTCCACTGCTACAGAAAGTGGTCAAGCAAGGATTGACCATCACCTGTTGGCTTGATGAGTTGTTGATGGTGGCGAAATAAGCTTGTTTGGTGGGCTCTAGAATGTCTGGTGGCGTGTTCTGCATGACACCCAGTTCATAGAACTGGGCTTGGCTTTCTTGACCGTCGGGTGCCATATCTTGGACGTCTTTGATATGAAATTGGCTGCTTCTTGGACTGTCGTCCAGCTGTTGCAGCTGGAAAGGTGACGACACTGATTCGTCACTTTCTTGAGGAGCAGTCCACTGAGGATCGTCAGGGTCGTGTATCTTCTCACCAGTTTCAAGTCCAATTCCGATGGCTTCCTTCGCTTTGGAAACGATCAGAGGTGAGCTCTGATGGTGGACTGTGAAGTCCCTCACGATGGAAGCTGCAGCTGCAGCTGATTTTTCCACCAGCAGATGGTCTACTTCCTTCCATTCTATCTCTTCGGGGCACATTTGGAAGCGCAGTTTGCGGAGTTTCTCCATGCGCACGTCCACTTCTATTGTTTCGGGAATTTTGCTGCTGACATAAGAATCGCTCACGATTTCAGGCTTTAGAAAACCTGTAAAGGAGAAAACGAGTCAATGTTTCCAATGGGCACTGGGTTTTAGTACAAAAAGAAAGATAAGTAAAAGTGTAATGAACATTCATCTTCTTTTTCAGCTAAATTTGTATGTTACAGAGTTCAGGTTTGTTCTTTAGTACAAATAATTTAACACAATGTTTCCAGTAAGATAACTTTTACGTTCTCAATACAGAGAGAAAATATTGCAATAAACAGAAATAGCCATTAGAAAAAGATCAAGTTCGAAAAAACAATTTTCAGAAGTCTCTCTGTCTGTCTTATTAATATCATTATTCATTTATAATTAATTACATTTAAATATTTTATTTTTATACTTAAATATGGTTGTTATAGAAAACGAATTAAATACATCCTCTGGAAATTGTAACATTAAATAAACATTTATTTCTTATATTGTATTTAATATTGGTTCTTTCATGCCTTTAACTTTATAAATATCGAAATTTAAACCAACATCAATATCATAATGTTAATTAAAACAGGTAAGGTGACGAACTAACATGGATAGGGTAACGCATATGTGGTACATCCTCCTAATGTTTGCTCTGTCTGATACAAATCAGGAAAACGAAATGTACATGTGCAACTTTCCATTTACTAGCAAATAGTGATATATCCACATCGAAACTGTCATCATAGCGGACAGAATCGCTCAATACTTGGCAGTGTTTTGACTGCACGAATAATCAAACAAATATCATTGCTTGGTCACTGTTAAAGTAAACCCAACTTC
Source organism: Araneus ventricosus (assembly GCA_013235015.1). Classification (NCBI taxonomy): domain Eukaryota; kingdom Metazoa; phylum Arthropoda; class Arachnida; order Araneae; family Araneidae; genus Araneus; species Araneus ventricosus. The sequence continues at coordinate 65,253 of BGPR01004583.1, read as the reverse complement.
ACAGCACCATGATATTAAAAATAAAACTGCAGTTTTAAGTATAGAATCTATAATTCGGAAAAAAATACTGATTTTCAAAACCAAATTCAGTTTAAAAAACTGGAATTAAGGCTAAGGATTTTGGATTAAGGCTTACATCGAATTAATCTGAATATCGTATAAAATTATGCGAAGACTTATTTATATACTAGATGTTATTTTCGAAAAATGAAATTGCTCATCATGGAAACACGTCAGTGGCGTCTCATCTATTAGGGCTGCAGGAACCCCTAAAATTATTTTAAAAGTTTGTTTTTCAGTTTTTAAAAATTCCTATTAGATTACTTTTTCTTATTGAAAAGTTCGACCATCAACAAAATGGAGGAAAAGAAAAGCGAAAACGAAGAAAGAAGACAGAAAACGCATCAATAAGCAGGAGACAAACACGAGTAGGAAATGCTCAGAAACAGCAAGTACCTCGCAAGTATCAAAATTCGCTCACTGCGTAACAGCTAAGCGAGGGACACTTCGGAAGACAAAACCAATATTTCTTCCCATTGAGTTTGGCGGTGGTTTGGGCTGCAATCTTTTGGCAAGATGCCAATTGTGTGATGCTTCCTTTTTCTACCTACCACCCGAGGGTGGATCCTTTTGTTTTATTTTTCGTCGCTTGTTTCTCGTTCGCTGTTATTTTTTTATTGTTTCGTTCTCACGTTGCCAGATGGAAACTAATCTGCTTTCATAGTATCCGTTTTCTTTTATTAGAAATCACACATGGAAAAACAATACGTAGATAATTTCCTAAAATACAATTCAGATAATTACAATTAAACATTTTAGGCTATTTAGAAGTAAAACTGTTTTTTAAAAATTCCATTTTAAATACATGTAGGCATTGTGTTTTTCCCTGCGTAACTTTCTCTTAAAATTTAATAACTTAAGTTCTGGTTTTATTTCTTTCTATATTATTTTTCCCACACTGCCGAACGAGATCATTTGAATAAACGCTACGTCATCAGAAAGATATCGGCAGATAAGATGACGCTCTCTCTCCGTGCTAATCACGTGATGCAAAGGTGTAGCTCTCCATTAAAACCGAGTTTAATGTTTTAATCCGGGGAGATGGCTTATTGAAATTAAGAAGAACGGACATGCGGTAGGTTGAGCAGAGCGTAACGAGCTGCGGGGGTCTCTCCTCTGTTAGCACGGCGGCGATGTCTAATCTTTTAAACGTAATGTAAGTTAATATTTCTCTAAGAATAACATAGTGCTAACTGAGTAACTAATAATGTCTAAACCCTAAACCTCTCTCTTGTCAAATATGTATATAACTCATCTATGTAAATATCTTTCATTTATATGTTTTTATTTAATAAACTTAATTAGTTCTAAACTGAGCTCTATTCAATTGTCTTCTTGTGTAAACTCCTAGGGACGCGAGTTAGATAATTTTCCACATACATTATTTTGAGGATTTTTTTATTGCAGCACTGCTTGTTTCCGAATTGACGAGCCGCCGATGTAACACGTACACTATTAAAAAATTTGAGAGCGCATATAATAAATTATATTAACTGGTAGCTTACTTTGGAAGGAGCCACTTCTGGTTTTTATTCTTGGTTCCTGAAAGAGAATATTTAGAGAAAGTATCGGCTTTCTTACACTTTGACAAACAACAGTGTTTATATAAGACAATAACAATTACCTTCAACTGGAAGATTAGGAATAAATTTTAGACTTAGAGCACAAACTTAATAACTGAGAAATAATATTTGTTGCTGAAAGGAAAACTATAAGCTCTCATGTTTAGAATATAATTTGATAAGTGTTTTCATTTTCAATTAAGTCTAATGAATCACTTGAAGAGACGAATCAAAAGTAAAATTTTCTTAGTCTCAAAATCTGTCTACCATTCTGAGAAGTGTCAATTAACTGAGAAATGGTATTTGTTCCTGAAAGAAAAACTGTAAGCTCTCATGTTTAGAATATAATTTGATAAGTGTTTAATTTTCAATCAACTCTAATGAATCATTTGAATAGACGAATCAAAAGTAACATTTTCTTAGTCTCAAAATGTGTCTACCATTCTGAAAAGTGTCAATTCCAGTAATGCGTTTCCGCTCCAAGTAGACAAAGTTTTTATTGATGTTATTTACAAGAATGTTTCTGAAATATGTTGTATAGAATTTGTTCAAAATTATTTAAATTCTAAATTTTTTTCTTTCGGCTTTGTTTTGATAAATTTGGAATTTTAAAAGATATTCGTGTTTTTATAATCAATAAAATACCGATAATGAGCCATTAATAATAATATTATAATATTTTATTTGCTTCAAGAAAGTACTAAAGCAACAAAGTTAATTAAGAGAATTTCTTTTCATTTTTTTTGCGACTTGGTTTTTCCTGGAAAAGAAGAGTTTTCACTTCTCGAGCAGCATTTCGAGAAGTGTGTTGACCCTGGCACGGGGAAATCGTCTAGAAACACCGGACCCCCCGTTGCAGCCCTGGGATCCACGTGTGGGGCGCATTGGAATATTCTGTTCCTCCTGCTCTCCTTCCTGACCTTTTGAACTGGGAATTGCCGTGTTTTCACCCTTTTGGGTCTGTTTTCTGGAATGTGATTGTCGTCGGTTTTTAGGGTCGTAATATTAATTGCAAGAGACAACACATAGATTGGCAAAATTTTGGTTTTTTGGCCGCCAAAGAGGGTTGTTTTTAAAAATCTAGGAACTTGGAAGAGACAGAGAGGCTTTGGCTGTGAAGAAAAAGAGGAGGGAAGCTGAGAAGGAGAGAAGAGGGCCGCGCTGGCAGGCATACTGTACTCGAGCAGAGCACCATTGTAACTTTGGAGGGCTCTGATTGGCCAAGCGAATCTGACGTAACTATTCTTTGCTTGTTTGTTTACCTCTGACCACTCTCTGACTGATTCTTTCAACAAGCGATAGCGAAATGTTCTTTGTGTAACACGCCATGGCTATTCAGAATTCCAATCTTGCCCCTTCTTTTGTAAACGAAGTTGTTGAAATCGTTGAAGATGAAACCATCGTTCGAAACAGCCGTAAAGTGTTTCCGATGTCTATTCATGGATAAAAGAATACGGATGAACATCGGGCACGAAATGGAATCTTCGATCTTCTAGACCATCTGGAACAAGGCTTGTGTTCTGGTAAGTGGCTATAATTATTTCAAATCATTATCTTTCAGATGATGTATGCTGTAATTTGTAATCCTATATCAGGCATTATTTCAATACTGATATTTATTATGGTTTAAGTTAACTATTAAAATATGAATTTTAATGTTCCAGATCTGAATGAAGCAAATCTAACGACATTAAATCAAGAAGAAGAAAGATTGCCCTTTTGGAAACAAAATCAGGCAATATCCTGGAGAAAAAATTAGTATTTAGAGTTTTAAGAACTATAAACAAGATACGCGTGTCTCACTGTTGATGCGATGTGCAGAATAGTTACGTCAGATTCGCTTGTCCAATCAGAGCCCTCCAGAGTTACAATGGTGCTCTGCTGGCACAAGTCAAAAGACTTAGAGCAGATCCAACTCCTACCAATCTGGGTGTTTAAATTTTTTTCTAAATTACCTTTCGAACTTTGTTAGCTACGTTGTGCTACGCACGATTTTTCTGCATTACCCACCATTTTTTAAATTATCTCCCAATTTTCACGTGCTAAATGTTTAGCTTTCTTTTTAATTTGCCATGCCAGCAGCAGTTTCTTTGTTGAGGGTTCAACGGTCAACGTATTATTCATTTAATTAATTTATTCCCCCATCTTTTCTCTCCCCTTATGAACCATTGCTTTCTTGGAAGCAGTCAGTGAGCAAAGTTCCTCTCTTTTTGTCAACTTAATTATCTCAAAAATCTTCACTCGGTTATGTCAAAATCTTTAATTAAATTCCCTTTCCTAAATTATGATGTGGAGGTGCACGTGATTTGTTTTCACAAAGCGGGACTCCGTAATCTAACCTACGTTGACGTTGAGTACAGAATGCCTATATGCGGCCCGGGCCGGATTCGAAATTTTGCGGCGGATTATCAGTTAGGCCGAGCTGGATCCCGAGTCTCAGATCGACTCGTACTCAAAAGGAAAACAGATGTCCTTGGGATCAACTACTCTGATGGGCTTTGTTATGAAAAATCATCAACTCCTCTGATGGGGCTTTGTTATTCAAAAATCGTAATGATGATTGCAATGGCCACGAAGTGCCATCATGGCTCATCTCGTCTGCTTTTTGTGATCATCCATGCTTGGGAAGCTGATCGGGCATCCCCTCTATAGACGTGAGACAAACCAACGAAACGCGAAACTTGATCATAGACCGCTTGTGAACCAAAGTGCCCAGCTACCTGAACGATGATGATTGGGATCCTGTCTACCATGTTTCTCCTCCGACATCTCCAGATAAGTTCTTCTCTGCACGTTAAATTTTGTTATTTATTATGTTATGCTGTAATGTATCGCGTAGAAATTTTTAGTTTGAAGAACATTGGAAAATCAAACAAAACTATTCTGGGTAGACCATATTAAAATTGCACGAGGTGTTGGGATTAAGTAACTGATTGAATAATTATCCTATAAATTGTAAGTCACTATTAATGGTAATGATATCGTTGCTGCTATGTATAATTTTAAATAAATTAGTTACATGTGTGAAAAAAATGCAAGTAATATATGATAATATTAAGTTAAATGGGATTCAGAGGAGTGTTAAATATATATATGTTTACATATGTATAGATAATAATACCTAACAAGTTCTATTCTATATAGATTCAATTTTTACATGTAGTTTTGACTTGGTGAAATATTTAAATTAATTGATTATTCTAACAGTTTAATTGAAGATTAAATGATGCGCAATAATTTTCTATACCTTTTTAATTCTTTGTTGGCATAAGCGTTAAAAGAGCAGATCATATTTAATAATGTGAATCTTAAGTAATTGAAATATGTGTGACATGTATTTAATAGAAGATTAATGTATTGGAGAATAATGTGTGTAAAACCTTCTTATAAATCTTTACCATATATTAAGAAAATAAATGAATGAGAAAACATATGTGTGTTGCTGTATTTAAATCACATTTGAGTATTTTTAGCTGATTGCAATTTGTTATTCGTTGCATGTTATTGTATGTTCTAGGATGTTTAATATGAAAAAGGATAAATGACAGGCATAAAATCTATTAATAAAATATTTAAGGTTAGGATAAGCAAGAATGAATTAAGATTGTTGGTGGCCACTATTATTTGAAATTTCTTTTGTAATGAACAGATGCGAAATGAGATAAATTTATATATTTAATGTGGAAGATGCGGTAAAAATTGATTGAGTTTTAAACATGATTGAGGTTTCAGAATAAAATTCCTTTGTTTACACTGCGTCGACCCTAAGTATAATCAATATTTGATGCATTGAATTATTTTCTTTTTTATTGTGTTTTATTAATATTTGTTTTGGTGTTTTGTATTTTGAATTTGTGTAATGTATTAACATACATTGATTATAAGGCAAAATAAGGTATGAGATTATGTTTGTAAAATGATAGGGTTAATTTTGATGTTAATAAATATATTGGTTTAGAGTAATTTGGTCTCTGATTTTTCTTCACTACCTTAATGACACAGATGGAGGTAACTATTTGGAATGAACCTGGGTTAAAACTAAAATTATAACATCTAAATATATATTAAATACACAACGCAACTATTTTATCTTGTTATTTGATGCTTATGAGATTTTATTCAATTTCTTGATTGCTAAACAGAGATTATTATATTATTATTTATACTGACTATGACAGTAAATTAATGGTGTGTGAGAGTCTGTAATAGTTATGAAAGTTTTGAATTTTTAATTTGAGAAGAGTATTATTTATTGAGGTAACTAGATACTGAGAATTTTAAAGTTTATAAATTGTACAAATTTTATAAATTGTACTTCTAATAATAATATCAAATATAAAAAGATAAATAAATCATAAACTTTTTATAACAAATATAAACCACACTGAAATGCTAATAAAAAATAAAGTTGTAGTGTTTGTTGTGTTAAAATCACTAACATTTGAAAGTGAAGTATAGGAACAGATAAAAAGTTTTAGATGAATACGGTTTTACACACGAACTGGACGGAGAATGAATAGACCAACCTTTAGAGACGCTCAAAAACGTAATTGTACTTGCGTAATAAGCACTTCTCCCAGGTACTTAAATAAAGTAAATTCTTTCCGTGAGAATTCTCTATTCTCTAGGCGGGAGGGTTGACACCGACAAATTTTACGTAGGATTTCGGTGGAGTGAGTAAAAATCATTTGAGGACCTTGCTTTTAGCATTAGGGTTAATTTCCCTCTTCTGTTTCTGTGACACTGTCAAATTTCAGATAAAGGGGGTTGATTCAGTAAAGATAACACACAACTAACGATTTGATTGTTAATTGTGTGTTTGTATTATAATCAGGGTTTGTGTTATAGTTAAGATAGTTAGATTGCTAATTTAGATAGGGCATTTTGAATTATTATAAATATTTTTAAATTATGTAAAAATATTTTTATAACTTTTTAAATAAAAACTGCAACTTGATTCAAACTGCATAATTTTAAGAATTCAATAATCGCCATCAATGGCGCGTTTTTAACTTTAAAATGAACACCGATTAATATATAAAACATTTCACTTTAGTTGTAGTACTAAAGACTAAGGTTCACTTTCCTTGTAGTAGTAGTATCTAGGAACCAGATTTATTTTCCTTCCAGTAATATCAAGGAATATATGAGATTGAATTTCCTCTATCCTAGTATCGAGTACTAAGATTCATTTCTTGCAGTGGTACAAGGACTAAGATTCACTTCCTGCAGTAGTAAAAGGATTAAGATTCACTTCTCTACAGCAATATCAAGGACTAATGTTTCTTTTGCCTATAATAGTAGTACCAAGGCTTAAGATTCACTTTCTTTACACTAGTATCAAGGAATAAGATTCAATTCCCTATAACAGCAGTACTAAACATTAGAATTAACTTTCTCTACAGTAGTAAGAAAGACTAAGATTTGCTTCTCCTACAGCAGTACAAGGACTAAGACTCATTTCTCTCCAACAATACCGTGGATTAAGATTCAATTTCCAACAATAGTATCAAGGATAAGGATCCACTTTTACCTATATCATAATGTTATTGAAATAAAGTAAGAGTATTGAACATGGTTGATATCTATTACAATATTAAAAAAACTACATTTTCAAAAATCCCTAAAATTTGTATATTTAAGATCATGCTCTTTATTTTCTCCCCTGTGTTTTTTTAATGTATGTATTCATTGTCCTTACACTGGCCTCAAGAAATAAGATTCAGTTCCCTATAATTGCAGTACCCAGTATAAAGATTCACTTTCTCTACAGCACATAGTATGAAAAGCTAAGCGAACGCAGAAGCATTTGGAATTTTTTTTTTCTGAAAAACTAAAAAAATCTTATCAATTGAAATATTTTTAAACTTCGAGTCCAGAACACATATAGAATCTGGCAAAAAATTTGGGGTCACCAGAACTTTCACACGGTCTTCTTGTTTCAAATTTTTCTGTATTTGCAATTAAAAGATAATTAGAACATTATGATGACTTCACAGATTTCATTACAATTTGCTTAAAAATTATTTTAATCTGAACCTTTTTCTTATTTCTCACTAAATGATATACCCAGAGTTTCTCGAAATGAAATTATGGAATATTAAGGCGGCCATTTTGAACAAAGAATTTAAATTTCCATTTGCATTATAAAGAAAGTAATCAAGTTTCGAATAAATTTTTAAGTAACAGAAAAACATAAAGCAATTTTAAAGCTAAAGAGATATTTTGAATATCAATAAGGAAAGAAAGAAATCTTATTTAAATATCTCCCTTTTCTTTTTTTTTGACTATTTTAAATTCAGTTTACTAAACAAAAATCTTGGGAGCCGCCATGTTGTTTGATTTAACAATGAAGCGCATGCACCATAAAAACCAAGTTTTTAATTAATAAAAAATAACTATTTAATCGTCACGAAACCTTCACTAAAACCTTTTTTATGCTTCATAGTATTCGTGAACAAAATTTGAAGAAAATTTATTCAATATTTCAGATTTCTACTCATTTTACAATTTTAGAAGTTCTGTTCTAGAATTTAAGACAGAAATGCACCAACACGATTATTAGCGCGCTTGTTTTTCACATCTGAATCGTATAAAAACATTTCAGGACAATTTGTGATGACAACCAAATAACAACTGGAAAAAGAACCTGTTTCCTCGCCAACAAAAAAGCAATATCATCATTCTGCCAGACAAACTTTCATGTGTTTGTGAGATGATTATAATATGTTTTTCACTTCTTCTCCGAAATGGAATTATCTGATTCTCATTTTGGCGCGCTATTCATCTCAGAAATGATGTAAACAATTTAACTAGATACGGATTTATTGAACTGAAAGTTTACTTTTACAGAACAATGAGCACAGTTTAATGCATTTCTCTCATGCTTTTACATCATTAATTCAATTCAATTATTCATGACAAATATGAATAATTCACGAAAATATGTGACCTTATACTGCAAGCCAATAACAGATTCATGAGATACAAAATCCAAGGAGTCAGCTATTTTCAATCATATTCACCCACCCAAAACGCTACGATAAGCCATAATCAAAACAGGAATTCGTCAACAAAAACAATTTTTTAAAATGTCAAACGATAATATAAATATTTAGGATAAAAAACATTTATTTCAGAACAAACGATTTTGTGAAAGTTTTTCTCTCTTTTTTTTGTTCGAACTCATTTCAACTACGTGAAATTGCCATTCTCATACAATTAATAGAAGAACTTGAACGGTAATTGCATTGGTTTGATTTAATTTCATTACACACTTGAATAAATCTTCTTGACAAAGTTTATTTCATCTTCAGAGACTTTTAATTTATTATCGAAGCCTTTTAATGAGTCCAGAATTGTTAATTAATTTTCGTGGAACTATTTCTTGACAGGAAAGAGGACTTTTAGTTTTATAGATGTTTTAGATTAAATTAGATGAATATCAATTCTTATTAACTCTTTTATAAATTAGCACTTAATTTTCAATTCTAATGTTTCAAGAATTAAATTCAATGGATAATACCGATTCTTTTGGAGAATATTATTTGAAGTAATTTCAAATGGTTTGCTTTCTCGTTTCAACAGACTTATTTAAGTATTTATTACCAGAAATTTTCAGTTGGTGAATAAATAGAATTAAGGATAATTTATTTGTAATTGGCATATAGTTAACAAATGCTCGCTGTTTATAAGAACGAATCCAATAAATATTCATTAATGGTGTTTTGAAATGATTAAAGAGATGTTCTTTTCTGAGGCGTTTAGAAGCAGATAAATCAACTCACAACTTTTGCTAAACTGATCAAAGCATTATATTTCATAAATATTGAAAATGAAACATTTGATGTGTTGTATCTAGAATAGGGAACTAAAATTCTTTTAATTCATCCTGGCTTTGAAAGAAAATAATTTTCCATTTTAATACGATGCTTAGCTCAGTTTGGAGAAAATTGTGGGTTGGTTCACTTTTATATGTAGGCGTTTGCTTTCATTTATATTTAAGTTTATTAATTTAAATTTTGTTAAGTTGATTCATTTTAAGTTGTTTCATTTGATTAATTTAGTTTAGCTGGATGCAGTTACGCAACAAGGAGCCATCTATCAAATACAATTTTTGAGATATAGAGGTGTGTGTGTTTTAATTAGGGTTGTCCTGCGTCCCGTATACTGTCACCGTATTTCACTACTCTGTCCTGTATTGCTGTTTGTACCGTTTTCACCCTAAACTTCGCAGATACAAAGTATATTGATCAGAAGTCATGTCTAATAAAGCTATGCGAATACGTATTTGCCATTCCAGCCCACAATGCAAATGTGGAGAGAATATTTTCCTTAATGACAACTCAATGGGCAGACGAAAGAAAATGGGTTGTCAGTGGAGACGGTTGAAGCAATTTTGATTCGTCATTATAATTTTAAAACGGCCTGTGCCCAATTTTAAATTATGTGAAAGAAAATTATGAAATAATTGAGAAAGTAAAATCAACTTTAAAATATGACTGGGCTAAATACGACTAACCTTAAATTTTTTTTATTATTCTACGTATTCATTTTATTATATTGCTTAAACGTTAGTATCAGAGTAAAATAAACCATTACCTAACAATCTTTCATGTTTCATTTATGTAGCACTTAAACGTCCCGTATTAGTGCTTGACAATTATGGCAACCCTAGTGCTAATCCTATTTGATCTAGCCAAGTCCATGAGACGAGGATTCACGGCGAAGGGGAAAGTGTTGTCTTTTCTGAATGTCAAAGGGACTCGAAGCATCTGAGGTAGAAGACTGACTTACCTCCCATGTAAAAGCGGAAGTTTGTTTTTGTGAAAGAATTTCAGGGGAAACTGGTCCATATTTGTGTTTACCTTGAAGGGAAACTTCCAGCAGCCAGCCCGACCGCAGTGAGCAATCCGTTGCTTGAGTGCACATCCATCTACCATTTTAAAAATAATTCTGATTTACCCTTTAACCGTTTTGCCCGTACAGTGTGCGGGCTACTCAAAATTGGCTCTAACTGCTTTGCCCCTACAGAGAACGGGCATCGATATTTTCTCCTTCCCTTTTCCGGTTTGACCGTATTTTTAATTCTCGTAACAACACGATCTATTTATTTATTATGGATCGTTTTAACTGTTGGCGGTAACAACACTTTCAATATTCTTCAACAGATGGCGTAGCATGTCCATGACACTGAAATGCTTTCCATTCCAGTGTGTCGTTGAATATGAAGGTTTTTTTCCCCCCACTCCGTAGAACAGAAGCGGAAATTTTGTATACAGACAAAATATGCCTAAATATGCCTGCCCTTTCATATAAAATATGCCTTTTTTTGTCAACGGTTCTGGTAAAATTTTATCGGTTAAGGGGTGAATAGCACAGTCAGAGGAAAAAATTCATAACTTTTTTCCTTCTGTTAGTGTCCCTCGGCCACGTCATGCCTTAACCCGTTAGGCCCCTGGCGGGGTTGAGGTAAAGTTCTTTTTGTGAAACCTTATAGATAAAGTTCTACTGCTACAGGCTTACAAAATAAATTATCACATTATAATTACTTTGATAAACAATGGGTTGGGAATGGTTCAATTTTGAACAGCAGGTTACACACATTTTTGTGCAGATTGTAATAGTGAATCTGAAATCCATAAAACAGTGGTTAATTCCAGATAGCATAATTTTCAACCAAATGTTTGTGAATTATAATTTTTTCAAGTGATTTTTGTGAAGTTGTCTATCAAAGACATCGGGTCATTCTAAGTCATAGGGAAAGAAAAGCCTAATTGGGAAACTCGACTGTTAGTTAACTTCGTAAACATAAAATACTAGGTAAAGCGTTTCATTATTTTGGTAATGTAATTCAAAAACTTTTCTTCGTTCTGCTGCTTTAGATTATAGTAGAATGAAATCTCATTTTGCTTATTTTAAAATAAAGCACTATATTTTAACAATATAGTATAGAATATAGTGTGTTTGTCAAAAGATTTACCTGTTTTACATCATCGTCTTCTATTGTTTGGGTAGATGAGCACAAAGAGTGAGCCTGAGAAAAGAAAATTATTAAAATTAATTGTTATTTATTATAGTACAGTGAAACCTCTCTGAGCGGCCACCCCTCCGTTCCGAGAAAAATTGGCCGCTCAGAGGGGGTGGCCGCTCGGAAGGGTTTTCGCTACAATTACAAGATAATTGCTATAATACATAATACGAGTCTGACACATATTTCTTATTTAAAATGAAGTTTGAGACTTATCTAAAGAGAAAATAGTACTTTATTTAATAATTTTTTACATTTTTTGAAAAAAGGATACAATTTGTGTCTGTTTTAAGTTTTTACCCTTCTCGGAAAAAAAACAATTTTTTCCAAGTTCGTTTGTTAAATGGGATGGGCGAACCCACCCGGCGGCCGTTCAGAGGGGTTGGGTGGCCGTTGCTAGGGGTTATTTTAACATTAGGTCTATAGGCCGAAAAATCCGTGCCACGAAAAAATGGCCGTTAAGAGGGGTGGCCGCTATATAGGGGTGGCCGTTCGAAGAGGTTTCACTGTAGCAAACAAGTAAAAGTGAACTTGACTTAATTATTTAATTCGTAATTATTCTAACAAACAAAATTTCAACTATTGCTTTCTAAATAATTAACGAATATTGATGCTAGAAAGATGAAAATTATTCCTATTAATTAATTATTTTTAACCTACATCATTAGCTTATATTAAGCAACTATTCCATTTTTATTTGATGAATAACTATAAAATAAAAGCGTAATATAGGAACAACAATTTGTACAGTCAAAATTCTTCATCAGGGTTGCATAATACTTCTTATTCTAAATAGGTTTCACAGTATGTAAAGCCTTATAGTCAGTGACAATCCCAGCTGTTTGTTATTGTCATTTGGTGTTCAATGATTACTAACCATTTCTTTACGGGGCGATAGTGATATTTACCCGTAGGGTTTTTTCTTTTGCTTATAGGTAGGTAAAAATTATGTTTATTTAGGATTTTACTACCCCAAGCGGAGATAATCTGTTCTACCTCTTACCACCAGGTAGACAGTTTCACTTCGCTGTCAGGTCCTATCACTCAGACTAATGGCTAGATCGATTGCAAATTAGGGCAGAAGAGAATAGGCAACACCAAGGGTGGTCAGAAGAAATCAAAGAACTTATCTTCTATTCACTTGGAGAGGAAGAAAAACATTTTTTTCTCCTCCATTCGAATCTCTGCTCGAAAAGTATATATTGAGATTTCATCCTCCCCAAATTTGAAAGTCAATGCGGTGTGATTAATTTAACTACAGTGGAAATTCGATAATTTGAACGTTTTTAATTCTAAGTCATCAATAATTCGAATTTTTTCCGGTCCACTCAATTTCATGGTGACATAATGCTAAAATATCTTCTCGATTCGAAATCCAAGCTAAAACAGCTTTTTTAAATTCGAATTTTCGGATAATTCGAATTTTTTCGTGATTCTTTCAGCTCCGAACTAACGAAGTTCAACTACATAGCTTTCACAATCAGTACTGTGGTTTACGTATATTGGGAAACTTTGGTTATCTGCTGATTTTACAATGCATGAAATGACGCTTGAAAACACTACAGAACATCAGTTTTGGTGAATTTTAACTTCTCTGCCATACTAGGTTTGCAGTTCATTCTAGCATATAAAAGTGACAGATGAGAAAGTCGCCGACAGTTAACGTGTTGGGTTGGGTTCCGTTGTTAACGTGCGGAACCCAACCCAACCGGGGGTACCAGAATAGACCCCTTAATATCACAAGTAATGTCGTCAATTCTTGTGATGTCATAGTCACATGATGAAGGTAACTGCGTCTAAAATCTAATTGCTAAGGCTCACTTGATTCGAAACATGTCAGCATGAATCGACTGGAATATGTGACGTCACAGTCCCATGATTTACGTAACAGCGCATGCTATAGAAAATGCAAATGCTACGGCGCACTTGATTCGTATCGCGTGAGCATGAATCAACTGGAATAGGTGACGTCACAGTCCCATGATTAGAGTAACCGCGCATGTCATTTAACATCCAAATGCTACAGCTCACTTGATTCATATCGCGTGATTATGATTATGTGACGTCACAATTGTATGATTAGTGCAACTGCGCAAGCTATTTAACAAACAAATACTACGGCTCACTTGATTCATATAACGTGAATATGATTATGTGACGTCACAGTCCCATGATTAG
>BGPR01004583.1:24878-51413 GCA_013235015.1 Araneus ventricosus | reverse complement strand
GTGACGTCACAGTCCCATGATTAGAGTAACCGCGCATGTCATTTAACATCCAAATGCTACAGCTCACTTGATTCATATCGCGTGATTATGATTATGTGACGTCACAATTGTATGATTAGTGCAACTGCGCAAGCTATTTAACAAACAAATACTACGGCTCACTTGATTCATATAACGTGAATATGATTATGTGACGTCACAGTCCCATGATTAGCGTAACTGCGCATGCCATCTAACATCCAAATGCTACGGCTCACTTGATTCGTATCACGTGAGCATGATTATGTGACGTCGCAATTCTATGATTAGCGTAACTGCGCATGCTATTCAACAAATACTACGGCTCATTTGATTCATATTACGTGAGCATGAATCGACTTCATTACAACAAAGTCACTAAAAAGTAAAATGAGAAAAAAATACAAAGATTATTTGTTATACGTACATTTTCACTGCAAACTGTATAGCAAAGGAATACAATGAAACCCTGAAACGAAGGAACAATGATATATAATTTAATCACATGAAATATAAAGTCTAGAGTTTATGGATTAATGAAAATTATACACAAAAACGAGAACGCAAGTTAATGAATTTTCTTACTCTTATAATTAAATAATAATAGACGGTAAGATAATGTCCCCTTTGTCTGGTTTCAGTTTCCTTGACTGTTAAAAATTTGGGCAGGAAACACTTGAAAAAAAAATAGTTTATCGCGTGAAAAGATTTTGAAGGATAATTTTAATGGAAAAATTGAGAACTTAGTGAAAAAATACTTTTTTAAACCTGTTAATTATTTTGGCGTTGACTTAGCAATAAAGTATAGGATACATTTACAAAAACAGTTTATAGTGTTAAAATAATCTGAAGGAAATTTTAACAAAAAAATGTAAACTTAGGGGAAAATCTCTGTTCTTTAAACTTGATAATTAATTTAGCGATACCTTACTATAAAACGGAAGGTTTGTTTCAATCTTAAGGTAGGTAGCATACTTTATCACATCTTATTTTACTGGATGTTAACGAATTTCTGTGCAAAGTAAAGTTGTTAAAGTTAAAATAAGTTACAAGGCGCCTGGTGAAACGTATTGCTTCAATAAGTAACTGTTTCCTACAAAGCGTTGTAAAGCTAAGTGGTACTAGTTTCAAATATATGACAATGTCTCTTTAAGTGCATATTATTTGTTTGCTTCTTTATAATGGTTGCTATTTAAAATGCCTTTATGTTAAATTGTGGTTTATTTAATTTCCTTTTGGGAATATAATTGTGTCCCTTCACTTTTTTAATATTCTTTTCGCTTTATTAAGTTATTCCGTCACCAGTCACCAGTCTTCAGTAGATTTCATAATACAATACAAATAAAATATTTACTTTTGCTTTCATTTATAGAGAAGGCTATGATAGCATTATTTTTCTTAATTAATCTTAAAAGGCACTTGCCGACTACTGGATTGATATTTTTTGCCTTCCCTGCTCTTCAGATTCTTCAACTTACTTGTATTAAGAGTTTAGCATTTTATTAAGAGTTTAGCATTAGTCGTATATTCCATAGACCAAAGAGTTTTGCCTACATTCTGTAAATTCCGAAAGAGAGAAGAATAAACTTTAAAAATTCCTTTTCATGAAGTAATAATTCGTCACTTAACAAGCAACGCCAACTATCTCAATTTTTTGAAATTTCAAAGGGGAAGAAAATACTCAATATATCGCAACCATTAACGAATATTTCTGAATTTTTTTCCACATCTGATAGGAACATGCGGTCTTATGATGTTATCAGATATTAAAAAATCAAGAAATATCCATTATTGGTTGCGAAAAATTGAGAATTTTCTTCCTCTTTTAAATTTCAAAAAATTGAGATAGGTGGCGTTGCTTGTTAAGCAACGAATTGAAATGCAGTGCAAGGCAGAAAATAGAAAACGGGAGTAGTAGCAGAAATCGAAAATAATACCTTGACTGACGCAGGATGTTTGGAAAATAACAAATTATTTGTTTTAAAGGAAATGAAGACGTGTTTCGCAACAGAATCTAGGAAATGTTACTAATCAATAAAGAAATATTTTTTGTTATTCGATACACTTACCAAAACGCCCGAACTGGAGGAGAAAGCGTATTTATAAAGTTCATCGTCGAAGTTGATGTACATGATACTTGAGACGGAAACCATGAGCAGGAACAGAATGATCACTAGTGATCTGTTGAGCAAACGGGATCTGGAAAAGAAAATTAATTGTGAAATTGTTTTGCTTTGCTTTGCGCAGTTTAACAATACAGAGGTAGTTCGAACGTTCTTAATTCGAAAATGTTAGTAATTCGATTTTTTTCTCCGGTATCTTGAATTACTTATTAATATAATCTATATAAATAAAAGTTTAATTCATAAATAGTTTGTAAGTTATTAAAATCTAAATTAATCAATAGAATGTCTTCAAATTTTACGCAAATACAGTAAAACACGGTATAAATAGGTTTGCCATAATTGTCGAGCATTAATACGGGACTTTTAAGTGCTAAATAAATAAAGCACGAAAAAAGTGGGTAGGTATAGGTTTATTTTACTAATAATCTACTAATTTTACTAATGGGGATAGAAAATCGATAAAGCTTAAGCAATCTAATAAAATGAATACGTAGAATAATAAAAATGATGCGTAGCTAATTTAACCCAGTTATCTTTTAAAGTTGACTTAACTTTCTTAATTATATCATTTTATTCTTTCACATAATTATAAAAGTGGGAGCAAGCCATTTTAAACTTATAATGATGCAGAGTTTAGAGAGAGAACGGGACGAATAATAATAAAATACGGTGACAGTCCCGTATATACGGGACCTATGGCAACCCTAGTTATAAATAATTCGGGATATAACGATCCCTCGGTTATAACGAACTTCTCAAATAGTCCCAACCGAACTCCTAGGCCAATAATGCATTATCAAATGCTTGTAACGATCTTGAGAAATTCGGATATAGCGAATCAATATTTCCACTTAAGCTTAATTTCGTCTCTTAACGAAAAATGACAAGTTATTTTCATACTTTAGAGAAGTAAATGCAAATAGAATTAATTTACCTTTTAATTTTTTAAGAACAAATATTTATTTTAATTTATTATAGCCCATTATTAACTGCAATTTAGTGTAATTAATTTGTTCAACACAGAAATGCAGTTAAGGATTATAGGAAATCTTGTGTAGCTAATATTTGAAAAATCAGATATGGAGAACTCTTGTTTATAGCGAATTTTGTCGATCGGTCTGTTGAATATTCGTTACAACGGGGTTTGACTGTATTATGAAGCATAAGGAAGGTATTAATGAAGGTTTCATTATAATAAATTTAATGGTTAAATTTTTCCATACATTGAAAAACTATTTTATCATCAGCGTTGCTATTCGTATTGAATGAAACTATTACAGATATTTTAAATCGTTTTATTTACTTAACTGCAAGTTGCTTCTAGCAATATTTAATTAAATTTTGTATAATTTATTAAGAATTCTATATAACATATGAAAAAAAATAGCTTTCGGTAGTTTTAAAAATCGTTTGGCACGACTCATATTTTTATTTTAATTAAAAATGAAGTGGCAGGCGATAAAAAGATTTTGTGCATTGTAATATTTATACATGAGTTTTCTGTTTGTTTACTTACATTAAAAACCTTGACTTTATTTGCATTACTTTTGGACTTCTGGTTTGAAGATACTTTTTTCTTAGTATTATACCGGATTTACGTAGTTAAGGCATTTTAATGTAAATAAAGAAAACAGAAAACTCGTCCATTATTATTATTTACTTATAAATAATAAATGTGATATATAAACGTGACGAGCCCGGGATATATTTTTAGGGCAGTACAAAGATTTTAGAACCGGGATTGTCCCAACTAATCCGGTACATCTGGCCATATTAATTAAATGCTCCAATCCTATTCTATAAACAAACTAAAATAAACGTTGTTCCATTACTGCAATAAATAAAGTTTAGAATAAAAATGATAAATTGCAATGAAAAAACAGGCATTTTAATTTAAATTTTTGCTTTATCCCTATTTTACGACTATTTATCATATAATTTGTTTGCCAATAATTAACAGCAACAAACAGTTTTTACAGAACAAAGTATTTTGTACGAAACTCCGGTACTTTTTTTATATATTGTTCAATGGATAGGGCTATTAAACTCGCGGTAAAAGCTAATCAATAATACACAGCCAGAAGTTGGTTCAACAGAAAAAACAGTTGCTGAAGCATAAGGTTTAAAATTGTATGCGAATTTTTTTACCATTAAAAATTTCCGGGTGATTAATTGGCTTTTAATTAATAATCAATCACGATAATTAAAAGTCTTGTTTTCTTAGAAAAAAAGCTAGTTTTATTCAAAAGAAAAGGAAATTGCAGAAAAATATATTTTTATGGAAATCGTTTGGTGATGAAAGTTTTATAATGATTTTCACCAAAAAGTTTTGGGAAGATTCTCAAAACCAGTTTAATCAATTCTGTTTTATTATAATATGTAACAGTCGAATTGAAAACTTGTTTTATGAGGTAAAGTATCAGCTTTGTCTACAAAGTATAAAATGTCTAGTACCCCAAACTTCAGAACAATTTTTTCGGTGTTTTTAAAGTAAAATTTTAACACGTGTGGTTTCAGAAACAATTTAGCAGGAAAGTTTGCTTTGCTTTTATGAATTTTTAAAACACTATTGCAACATTTTCGAAGCAACAAATGCATGATCTCTGAAATGTAGTTGTTTGTAAGCATTGCATCTGGAATTTCATTTTTATTATGATGCATTCTAGCTCTTTTATTACATGAAAAAAAGGAGAAACATCCGCTAATTCATAAAGAAAATTGCAGTGATTGTTCGAATATTGGAATTATACCAGAGATAATAGTAGATAGGAACTGTCTGTTTTGAACATTGCCTCATATATTATTTGAAACATCTGTTAATTCCTGAAAAATGGCAGCGAATAGCAATTTTCTAGTGATTATATCTACGATTGTTTGCATATTCACGGAGACAAAATACTTGAAGGTTTTCAGGACACAGAACTAGCCACAGTACTGTATTTATGGCAAATAAATCAAATTGAGACTGTTCAAAACGAAGAAAATTATCTTTGAATTTAGCCCTAACGTATTTGTTATTTTATATTTCGAGGAAAGATTTAATTATACTGGGAAATTATAAAATCATGGGAAAACTTAAAGGTAGGTCAGACACACATAAACAAATTATTTTTAGGATAGAACATAAGATCTCAAAAGTAAAGGACGGCTGCTACAGAGAGCTCTTTGCCAGCTAAATAAACACAAGCAAAGGTTATACGCCATATAAAATGTTCAACATAGGTTTAATTGAATACAAATTTACAACAGCGCAACAATGCAGTTGGATGAATGACGACATTAAAAGTCACATGCAGCATGACAATACAATGGCATGTAGGACGCAGCATCAACAACAAACCTATGGATAACTTAAAGTAAGTGTTCAGAGGACTTGCCATTCGAAGCTATACACGCTTCTCATACTGTTATTCATGCAACTGTGATATTGTGCTACCGTAAATTTGATTTCTGCTGAACCTGTGGAAAACCTGTGGAGTCAACTTCAGTGCGCGATTTTCTATTGTAGCGGCCGGTCTTTCAGATTCTCCATGACCCACGTCTACCGACTCACCCATTAGACTGCAGAGACTCACCCAGAGTCTACAAGGATGGACGGATTTCAGATTCACCATGACCCACGTCTACCGACTCACCCATTAGACTAGAGAGACTCACCCAGAGTCTACAAGGATGAACGATTTCAGATTCACAGAAGGGCTTCGAGCTAAGTCAGAGTATTTCGATATGAACAATCCTTAAAGTTTGCTCCAAAAAGTTTTAATAACCCTGTAGGATACCAAGGAGACGAAAATTCGTTTGAGACAGATTATCCTTAACGGATTAGTTAAATTTTTCAAAAATATTAACTGGTTTCGAAACTATTTAGTTTAATGGTAGTATTTCCCACTTTTTTACAGTCAAATGATATGTATTAATTATTTAATACATGCCCTACGAATTTAAAGAAGCAAAAGCTTAACTTACTCATTTTCTTAAACAAAAATTTATGCGCAAACTATGTGTTGGAATTAAATTCTACTTTGAAATTAATTGTATATAAAAAATGTAGATTGTTCTTTAATACTAATAATTTTTTCGTGTCCAATACATGGTTATTTTCAGTAATTCTGGAATTTTTTTATTAGACAGAGGGGGAGAAAAAGCAAATAAGCTTTTTATTTCATTCATTTTGGGAAATTGAATGGAAGTGCTAATATTTATTCTCCGCATTATATTTCTTTTCTGTAGAGAACTGATTACTTCTTTCAGGAGACTGTTTAAAAAAAATCTTGACATGAATTTTTTATACCAATTTTTTTTATTTCAGAGAAAAAAGGGTGTGTAGAACAGCTTGGGAAAGTACTTATAAGCGAAAATATTTATGCTTAAAAGCATTTTCTATTCTAGTTAAAAATTTAACGCTTTTTAAAGAACAATATGTCCACAAATTCTATTTTTATTTGCATATAAATTTCAAATTTTTTAACTAGTATATTTTTCTCTATATGACATAGAAATGCTTTCTGACCATTTCCAACTCGTTTATTAGCGATTTTTAAGTGATGATGATGTCATGCCCATAGAGTCAGTCAAATAAAGTCATGAATATAGAGAACAGTCTAAGCAATCTGTATCATTTTGTCGGAGTTCCTCCGAAGGGGAGAAGAAGACATCCTGCCACGACCTCAGGATAGCCGGACAATCAAAGATATGCCCTGAAAACACTCAGTCTCCGGACACTGACTGCAGTGTGCGTATGTTCATTCTAAGGATGTAAAGAATAGTGATTTGGCCGAAGACCGAATATTCGGAAAAATTTCAGGACGAATACTAAATTTTTAAAAACTGTAATATTCGCAACGGATAAAAAATATATGTATATTTGTAGAATTAGTAAAATATTTAAAGAAATAAATAAATTAGATAAAAAAATCGTTTGGTCATAAAAGAAATTAATTTTTAAATATCGTTTGGCTGAAAAAGAAAATAATTAAAAAATCGTTTGGCATTAATTCTTTTTTAAAGGTTATAAAAGTAGTTTGGCAACGATATATTTGTCTTTGCTAACGTTGCCTAACAATGGAAGAGAATAATGATGAATGAAGATGGAATTCGATGTAAGTCAGTGATGTAAAGTTTGTAATGTAAGTGTATGCGTTTGTTTTACATGTTCGTGCTATGGAAGACGTCCAATAAAGGTATTATTTTTGATAAAGAAGGCTCACAATTATTCATGCTATGTTGAAATATATCGCAAAACATTTCACTTTTTATTGTAAATGAAATATTTTTCAAATGAAAAAAATTTAAGCTTAACTAAAATTGATTTTTCATTATTTGTATATTTAAAAAGATGTTAATACCTTTATATATATTTGTAATATTTTAATTACAATAAGAAATGAGAAACCCTCGTCATTTTGGGACTGCTTCAAAGAAATAAGAATCATCATTGCAGAACGTGGCAATGACAAACACAGAAGAAAATTGAATGGATAAATTAAAATTACTAGAAGTAAATTCCTATTTTGATAAAGAGCTTCTAATATGTAGGATGGAGTGTACATTTAATTAGTGGAAAAAAATGGTGGAAATTTCCGAGGTTTGTAAATTCAGCAAGTTAATATCTTTCAGCACCTTCAAGCATTATATAGTGATCCTTTATTTTCTGAAGTTGGTAATATATATGAAACCATATGGAACTAACTTCTATAAATGATATGCAACATTATTAAATACCCTTATGTACTATACAACTTAAAATTGGATAAATGTTAATTTTTTTAATAATAAATGTACCAGACTGTAATTCTGCAATATTCTTTATTAAATATATTTAAAAAAACATCTTTTAAAAACATTCTATCATGAATTTATTCTGCTGAATAGCTGTTTAGAATTCAGCCAGACTAAATATTCAGGAAAGGGCCGAATATGCCTCATGTCGAATATTCGTTATATCCTAGTTAGTATTATTTGTGTATGAAACCAAACAGAACAAACTTCCTCCGGAAAATGCTAAAAAATTTATTGTTCTTGCATCATAATTTCAGGCTTTGCAAAGATAAATTATATGTAACTTTATTAAATATACTTACGCAACTTAAAATTGGGTAAATGTTAGGAGATTTTTTGATAATGAATGTAGTGAAATGTAATTCTCTAATATTCTTTGTTAAATCTGTATTTAAAAACATATTTAAAAAATTATTGTCCTGAATATATTCGGCCGAATATCTGCTTAGTGTTTGGTCAGCTGAATATTCGGCAAAAGGGCCGAATATTCACTATATTCCTAGTTCTTCCGCCGTTACCATCTATCCTCATAGCTTTAAAGTGGGAGATTCTCAGTCTTCTAATTGTCTACGTTATGTTTCTATTTTTATTGATCTAAGTGATATAATTTAAAAACCGAATTCTACCAGTCAAGGTTAGTTTTTCTCAAAAGGAAACATCTTTTATTGATTCAGTTATAAAAGCCAGAATCCAATTCAAATGGTACAGTACCTACGCTTAGCTGCAAAATCTTGGTCTAGTGAATCATTGTGCAATTTACTGTCGATATGTGTACATGTGAACGCAATAACTCAAAAAGCGAAACAAGATAGAGAAGATATCTAAAATGCATACTCGATATCTTCATTATAAGAAGAAACTATACACAAAACGCCCAGCATTAGACCGAGAGGAGAATACTTCAGCTGGTTTCTATAATTTTCTAAAGCGGGACATTCACATGTAATCCAAAATGGAATTTTTGGAACACGGGAAGGAAAAAGCAATCATCAAGATCGAAAACCTATGAGATTTGGAACAAATGATTCAAATCTATGGAATTCCAACGAACTCAAAATCCAAACTTCATGCGCCGATTCCAATTTGGAGCCTCGAGCAAGGGTATCGGCAAGATCAAAGGGTCTGGCTAGATTGAGACCTCGCGACGAGGCTAGAAAATCGGAAATCCGCCGAGTGGGAGAGGGGGAATAGGGGTGATCAAAGAGCGGCGGTAGCACACTTTGGAGCCTCAAGTGAATGACGTGCCTGATTTTTCGACTTGAATGTATGGAAAAAAAACAAGTCTTGGGACAAATGGAATGAAGTACAAATGAATTGCTGGCTTAAGAAAGTACAATAAAACTTCGATTAACCGTCACTGCTTTAACCGTCAGTTTCTGTTAACCGTCATGGTCTAAGAAAATATCAAAAACAGACATCTTTAAAACTGTACACGGATTATGGTACTGTATACCTACTGTATAGAGCTGGAAGTGACTGTACTGTAAGATTTTATAAAATTAAATAAAAATATTTATGTATTATTCAATTTTAAAGAATTTTATTTTCATTTTTGTCCTATACATATCTATTAAGAGATTTCTGTTATCCGTTTATTCGGTTATCCGTCTCCAGGATGACGGTTAATCGAAGTTTTACTGCAGTTATTTCTAGAAATGCGAATTTTAAAGTTGGATCCCTGCTTCCATTCTATTTAGTTATTAATTACAGTTTAATTGATCATAAATTAATTATTAATTAATTAAAATTGTTTCTAAATAGGTTAATTATACAACCATTACACACCTATTTTATTTAAAGTGAGAATGGTTTGAATAAAGAAATTGAAAGAAACCCGTTTTGTTATTAATCATGCATCATTAGCATAATTAATCAACTTTCATTTAGGGATTATTTATTAAGAAAATTTTCAAAATAGTTGTTCTTATCAAACTACATAAAATATAAGATAAATATGTCTGCATTTTGTCTTTCTTTGATATAAAATATGAATTACGCAAACGATTTTCGTAGAGTTCTGATAGCATAATTAAGACGATGATTAATTACACTTCGTTTGAGAAGAGAAACAATATTCAATTAAGCGCAATAGGTAAATATGATAATAATGAAGCTGAACATATAAAAGAATTAAACTTTTGTGTACGCAAGTAATAAAAAAACTTTTTAAGACCTTGTTACCTACATTAATACCTTACTCATAACTTAATCTTATTTTAATCTGAACCTCTAACAGTAATCCTATCTTAACATGTAAGCTATACCTGTACATCTTAATAAAATTTTTCCAACTAATCTATCTTTTCTTTATTTTAAACAAATAATTGGTGGCAAAATAAAAATATGTAGGGGAAACTAGAGATACTTGACCCTACTCGATTGGCTCAGATAGTGAGATGATTGGTAATTTGTGTGTGATATTTTTTATTTGACCTTGGTCACGTGGGCAATTGGAGGGGATTTTCATTCCAATCTGAAAAGCCACCATAATGGTGTGTAGGTAAATATGTTTTGGGGATCCAAAAGTAAATGTTCACTTTTTCATTCCTCAGTGGATAGGAAGTTTACTAATGAAGATATGATGAATTAAAAGATTTCTGAGTTTTAAGCATACTTCTAGCTATAACTTGACATACGATGTTACGCAGTATCTTAATTATAAGTGGTTTAATTTTTAGATTATTTAGAAAAAGTCTAGTTTGGGATACTTCACCCTGCAAAGTTAGGGATACTTGACCCTATCAGAATCTATTGCAGCTTCGATGTCGTAACCGGACGAAGCACATTTTGTGGTTGGGATCAGTTTTCTGGTGCGTGGAGTTTGTCGGCAATATTGGAAACTAAAATATAGGGAATAATTATTTAAAAATTGTTTGCTTGTAATTATTAAATGAATAAATTTTCTTTTTAATATGATGATTTCAAATTAAAAAGAAATTTCAATTTATTTATTTAAAAAGAATTAAAGTTAAAAGAATTAATTAAAAGAAATTTTGAAATTTAATTAAAAAAATAATTATTTTAATAAGAATTTAAAAAAAGAATTGAAATCTAATTAATCTAATTTTTCCTCGCCTGAGAAAGAAAGATTTACATATTTGTTTAATATTTTAATAAAAATCTTTTGCTCGAACTATTTGTCATCGTTTGGTTTTATTTATCGTTTCGCCATTTCTATTGAGTTTGTCTTTCTTTCTTGCTATGAATTTTCTCCTCAAATATATTTTTATTCTTTAGCTTTTATTTATCTTTAAATATTATATAAAACTTTTTAATTTCTTGTTTTGTACAACATTTTTTAGATCCTTTTTTGCGGTTTGATTCTATTCTTTTTTTAAAATAAAATTTTTCAAAACCGGCAATTCTTCAAATGCGCTAATGACGTTGCTAGGTTTCCGGTTCCATTGCTGCAATTTTTGTATTTAATTAAATCAATATTCTAATTGGTTATTAAATTGTGAACTAATTTAACTTATAACTAGTTTTATTGTAATGACTTAACAATTTATTAACTAGATTATATTAATAACAACTGCGTTTTATAGTAGCCATATTATTTAATTTTTAATATTAGTTTCATTAATATTGTTTGATAATAAAGATGTTTTCAGTTCAGTAGTTATAACTTAATATCTGAATTTCGCATGTATACAAATTATCAAAAGAATTTAAGTGCGTTTTGTGTGTAGGGTCAAGTAACCCTACGCGATTTCTCGAAATATATTTATTTTATGATTAAATGAGATATCATTTTATATCTCATTCTTAAAAACAAATCCTTTTATGATACTAAAAATTGAAATATTCAAGAAATATATAAAAAAGTAAAAGTAGGGTCAAGTATCCCTAGTTTTCAAATAAACTATCAAGAATAAATATAGCTAAACTCATATCTTTCCTGGCTGAAAATGAGAACCTCATAAAACAGCCACCGGACGCAACCAGTACATCCGACTCCGAACCAGATTTCTCATCTTCACCAAGACCTCAGACTTATGGACTAAGACCCTCTAGAGGTTCAATATCTAGGACCCTAATCAGTCCTCCTACAAGTATATAGATGCAGCGAACTTTTCGGACCTGTCTTGTTCTTGCTTCGCGAGTCTGTATATAACCTTTTCTTCTTCTTCGTTTTTTTGTTCATTAAAGTTTCTACGCACACTCATCCAAACTGCAAACCGGAGATTTTTATCCTTGGAGTCAGGGGTGTGTCGTAGTGTAAAGTAAACTTCCCCTAACTAATATTTAAAAGTTTTTAAAAACACATTTTTATTGTTATACTAAATAGTAATTTTATTTTATTTATTTTCTACTCTTTAATCTTCACTTTATAATTCATTGTTATGTCACCTTGCGACACGAACTATAAGTCAATCAAATCTGTTACGCAATGGATTGAATATTTGTCCACAGTACCCAGACAAGTTTTAGAATGTAATAAATTTACATGATTTTAAAAGCGTTAGCTCATGTCAAAAGCATAACTAAACTATATGTTTTTGTACAAGGCACACACATACAAAAAAATGTCTGAAAGATATAAAAGGAAAAACTGGTTTTCTCTATCCCGCCTTTTTTGTAATAAGTTCTCGGCTGAAGAACAACTTCACTGAACTGGAATCTATACTTATAAAAGGCAATGTTTGCATGTGTGTGTGCGATGTCCAGCCGAATCTATCGCACTCACAGCCATGAAATTTGGCACACAGGTAGTCGTAAAAGTAACTCAATGCACCTTGAAGCCGTTTAAAATTCAATCTAAAATTTTTTTATTTAATGTTTTGTGTTGTTTTGGGTCATTTTTGGCACATTTAAGGCTGTACTACCTTTTCTAATGATCGTTGAAAAACAATCAATGCATGATCGGATAGAACAAACAATTTTCGTTCTAATGAAGTTTGTTTTGAGCTTCAAACGTAATTTACTGAATTTTGAGAATTTTTTTAAAAATGGTCAGTTTTGCCATCGAAATTTTATTTTTGTCTTTAAATTTGCAGCATCCGACTTTCTAATAACACTATTGTTTTCATTTTTTTTCAACTTATAACTTGAACGGTTCTGTCGGATTTAAAACAAGAACGGTTAAAATATCATTTTCCGTTTTTTAAAATTAATTTTTTCCTGGTCAGTTGAAAGATATTTTTCTCTGCGAGTATTCTCCGGAGCCTTCCCAACATGCATTGTTGCAATTACAATGGCTGACGGTGCAGGGCGAAGGATACGTCATAACCTTCAACTGAATGACTTCGATTATTATTTTTGGCAGTGTCTTAACGTGTTTATGCCTCGCATATTTTGCTTACTGTATAATAAGCATTTTCAAGTTGCATTTTTTAAATATTGTTTCGGATTAAAGTACTCTGTATTGTTTTTCTACAGTTGAAATGTCATAATCATGAAGAAAAATAAGCGAGAAAATCAATAATGTGTATCTTTTTTTTCAGAACTTTTTCATGTCATTGTGGGCGTTTTTTTAAAATTCTGTTGAAGTCCTAATTCCACGGACAACGCCGTGCGTGTACTGCTAGTAAGAGCTAAATTTAATTGCACTTCTCGCGATCATTTAAGTGAACTCTTATTCATTACCATTTATCCCAATATTTTTTTCTTGAGTAATTCTTGTTCTCATTTGACCAAAAATTTCCTTACCAGAAACTGTTCCTCATAGCAAAAATTAAATTCCTTTTGTCTTTTTCTTTTATCTATACTTATAAAAGGCAATGTTTGTGTGTGCGTGCGATGTCCAGACGAATCTATCGCACTTACAACCTTGAAATTTGGCACACAGGTAGACTTAATGGTGACTCAATGCACCTCGAAGCCGGAATTTTAAAATTGAATCTAGAAAATTTTTTATTTAGTGTTTTGTGTTGTTTCAGGTCATTTTTGGCACGTTTATGGCTGTAGCATCTTTTCTAATGATCGCAGAAAAACAGTCAATGCATCATCGGATAGAACAAACAATTTTCTTTCCAATGAAATTTGTTTTGAGCTTCAAACTTAATTTACTAAATTTTGAAAATTTTTTAAAAAATAGTCAGTTTTGCCGACAAAATTTTGTTTTCGTATTTAAATTTACTGCATCTCCCGTTCTAATAAAGTTATCTCTTTCATTTTTTTTGAGGTAATGAATGGAATGTTCCTCCCTGATTTAAAACAAGAACGGTTAAAATATCTTTTATGGTTGAATTTTAATTAATTTTTTTCTGAAGTGTTAAATATTTTCGTTCCAATTTTTCTTCCATCATTCTTCGTAACCAAGGTAGCGGTGTTGTTTCCCAGCATGCATTTCGTCGAAACTACTTGACGTCATAATCCCTTCGTTTTCAGCGAGATTTTGCAGTACGATTGTACCGTCTGTCGTCACGTCGAGAAATCATGCTTTTAATTTGTTTGTTTTTATACTTTTTGAAGACTGATATCTTTAATTACAAAAGACATGTTCATCCTGCGTGTGCTTTCGCGGAAACTGAAAAAAAAAAGAAATATGACCTAAAGGAGCTATTTACATAATGTGATTTCAAAATTTAAACTTGAAGCTGAAGATTGTGGACTTTTTCTTTTTAAAAAAAATTTGTTGAAATTCATGATGTCACGCGCAAAGCCGTGAAGTTACTGCTAGTGTAAATATAAAAGCCATATTCAAATTCAATAACTCTGATGGGGTATCATAGAATAATCAGCGGAACAACTTAAAACTGATACCGTTGTCAAAGAAAATAAAATTTCCAGAAATAAATAAATAAAAGAGTATAGACTTTAGATACCGATGTCTTATTTCCTCCCTGAATTTGCATCATACTGGTGCAATGTATGATTGAACGCCTCTTTTTGAAAGGTTAGGGCCTACTTTCAGGAAAATGCACAATTAATTTATATGTTAATGATGGATCATTTAATAGAATTATTTCTGTTTCACAAATAAAATAATATCCTACTTACCTGTTAACACTTTTGGAATGCTTTGATGTCTCGAGTTTTTTATGTACTTTCAGCTCGGACTTGACCGTCGTCACCAGCATGATTTGGAGCTGCGAAGAAGAATAAATAATTTTTAAATCTCCAAAGTATAAAAAGTGATTATGAAACATAAATTATTTCTCTTAAAAATACAATGAATCGTTTATCTAACAAATAGTTTAATACACATTATTTTCTTATTGTATTATACAGGGTGTCCTTAAATGTTATACGCAGTTTGAATAATATAGTTTTAAACCTCACCGGCTTCACCTACATACTCAAAATGGTGTACGGCGCATGAAAGCCAACAGGAAAAAATCACAAATAGCAAACATGTCAAAACATAAAAACACAACGTCAAAAATGAACAACATACATGTCAGCATTCAGAAAAGTTAAGAAAAATACTGACAAGAAAATTGCAACTAAAACTAAATATAAATTAATAAACTTTACAAAAACAGATTCAATACGATATTTAAAAAAAGGGGAGAAAATACTAAATAAGAAAATACAAATAAATAAATAAATTGTGGGAAAAATTAAAAGCAAATAAGCAAAGAAAAAGATGTATTAAACTGATATGGGCCGCGGCCCACTTGTGGGCCTCGGATAGCGTATTAGTGGGCCGTGGAACGCTAGTCAAGAGTCGCAGACAGGGGAGCTTCAAGAGTCGTCATTCATTTTTTGCTTTATAAAACAATATATTTAATCCTATAGAAAAGGTTAATGCTTTTTTGGGGGGATAACGGCCTATTTTAACGTTTATTCGTCAGATGTTAGCAGAAAATGGCACTAGGAATATCAGTGGGAAGCCTCTCCTCCTGATGAGCGATTTACCATGATATTTTTTCCATTATGTTATATTTTCCAAATTTCCCGTTTCATCTTTTTTCTTGTTTACATTGTAATATATAATATGCATGTGTGTATGTTTGTAGTTTTTTTACTTGTATAATACACTTAATGGGCCTCAAAATATTTTTTACTCAACAGGTGGTCCGCACAACCAAAAAGGTTGGGAACCGCTGTATTAAACAGTTACACACTCAGAAATTCCAGAGTTAAGAGTTTGTGAAGAACAATTATTGAAAAGTTTTTTAAACTGGGGTGCAAAAGAAGAGTCCTCAACGGAGCCTTGCAATCCAAATTCAGGGCTTCTCTTTCATGTTTCCAAATTCCACACTCCAAGAGAAGATGTTTACGCAATTTGAATAGCTATGCCTTTGGTTCCCTCGCGTGAAGATGACACCAAAAGATGGAATTTCGAACATATGTATGTAAGATCTGGCTTTAAAAAAGTGAAAGGCAGTCCATTTTCATCAAGGAAGAGACGAATTTTGTTTAGATCTTCTTTTATTTAGGCATTAGACGTTATTATTCATAGGTAAAGCACTTAGTTTTTACGTAGCTCCATGACCTGAATTTAGAAATTTACGCCGAGCGGCGCGTTGCTGCTGAAAGCTTACATCTCGGCGTGAAAAAGGGCAGAAAAGAATGCGCAGAACGCTTAAGTACTCAGAAGAGGGAATTCCCCTTGAAACTCGTGATGTGAAAGGAAGTTGTAGTACGTTAATTATGTTGAAAGTAGAAGTATTTAAAATGAGGTATCGCTAAGATTATTTAGGAAAGTTAAAAAATTAAATTATCACATGTATGCCTACCAAATGGTATTTGGGCGCATTCTTTTTCAGCTGCTGCTCTCAACCTGTTGACTATATCTTGATTTCAGCTATAAACATCAAGTTTGGTAACCACAAAATTAAATCCAATGGGGTGAGATCCGGTGATATTGAGGAAGAACTCAATACGATCACTTCGCCCGTATCATATCTTCACCAGAAGGCTGCGTGTTCAAATCACGCCGGGAACACAATTTTCTTTGGCAGATGATTCAATTTTTTAAGTGCAGGTAATTAGGAAAAACTATAATCAGATGTTAGAAGATTTTTTTTCTTTCGCCAAAGAATCAAAATAAATTAAGGGCGATATTTTAAAAGCAGGAAGCTCATCATTTTATTTTCACAAAAATTAATCGAACTCGTGGAAGGAAAAACGGGTATGCTACTGAGTAGGGGAAAGTGGTGTACCTAGGTCCCATTTTTACTTTTTAATTGGATAATTACTAAAAGAAAGGTAACAAAACAATTTTTCTTTCATATTTTAGGCTTTTATACGCAACATATATTTTTTGTAGATTTTTTAAAAAAGTATTTCAGTGCTTTATTTACAATTTAAAAAAAAAGTGCAAATAGGACCAAGGTACACCATGGGTAGTGTACCTTGGACCAGCTATTTCTAGATTTAAAAAATCTAACCGAATAGTTTGAACATAAACATTTATTGGTATTTTAGCTACAGAAAAATGTTAATGAGCACTTTTACTTAATGAGGTCTTAGATTAGACCGAATATAAAATTATTACAGCAACAGTTTCATTCCTATGAGTAGGCTTAACCAACATTGTAATTAGACAAGCCAATTCCAAATGTTAATTTCCGAAGCTGCCTTTCAGATCCTCCAGTCAACCCGGGATGTGGTAACTTCCACATTACATCACATTTTTCCACAACATAAGTGGTAGACCATGTAGTGGTCAAGCACTAAGGTACGCCACTTGGCCATTTCATGGAAAATGGCTGACTACTAAATTGAGGTTAGACTTAACATAATTTCTAACACATGTTATTATAGCTAAAACTGTGCTTTATAAGTTAGGCATTTTACTATAAAGTAATTTATGTATGTTTAGGAACCATTAACACAAAATTCAACAGGAAAAAAAATTACTTTTCATGGGTCAATCTCCTTTTTCAGGATTCATTCATTCAAATGAGCACCTTGACAAATAAGTTCAGGTACACTGGGACCTCTGGTAGCAAGTGCACAAAATACATATAACATTTTCTATACATCTATACAGATGGCGCTAAAATCGGCATAGGTTCAAGGTACACCACCTTCCCCTACTAAGAGAAGAAGTAGCAGTAATGCTGCACATTCAAGATTTATATGCAAAAGACTTATCAGTCACTGCATTTCAGTAGAGTAATGGCACCATCATAGCATTGCTAGCAGCAGACCAGGAGCTACTCAATATTAAGAGAGGGCCATCACCCCCATGTTGTGATGGGCACTAATGCTTAAATTTTGATGTATGCTGTCGTTTAGTTAGTTTCTAGGGCGAAAATCAGAAAACTCATCCACTTCATCGCTGAAAACTAAACACTCTTTTTTTAAAAAGATGGTGGCAACAACTAGCCACAGACTCAATTAACCCTAGGTACTCATCCTCTCTCTTCTTCCTTACATAAGGTGCCACTCTCTCAAATTCAACAACACAAAGACTTGAAAGAACTAACAGTTAAATTACTAAATATTATATTCTTTTGTTCTAAATGTCCTCTTTTTTGTGTCCTTATAGTCATGGTGCAGTTATGAACGCTTGTTGTGGCGAACAGAAACGAAAGGTTGAAACTTGCGCTACATTGGACAGTATCCTTACGAGTGTCTGTAGTGCAACGGTGTGTACGCGCAGGTGACGAAGCAACACCACGCACTCTGCGGAGCCGACTGTGACGTCAAACATCTACCTTGACATGTTGCAATTGTACGCAGTTCCACAATTTCCAGAAGGTGTCATCTTTCAACAGGACTGCGCTCCTCCACACTACGGCAACATTGTTCGTGAGTTTCTGGATACAACATTCCCCCAGCGGTGGATAGGCAGGCGTGCTGTCAGGCATGGCCACCACGATCCCCGGACATAACGCCATTAGACTTTTATTCGTGGGGTTAAGTGAAGCAACATGTGCACAGTGAACGTATCAACGACATTAATCATTTAAAACAGAGAATCACGGACGTTATTCACTCTGTTACACCAGACGTTCGTACCCGTGTGTGGGAAGAACTGGACTATCGTTTAGATGTGTGTAGGGCAACAAATGGAGCCCATATCGAACTGCGCTGAATAGGTATGCAAACCTGGAGAGTTTTCCTTCTACTTGGTGAAGATGTCACCTGTCTATCTTGTTCCGTTGCTTTCCTGTGATCGGTCAAAAGTGCACCATGACTTTACGGACACACTGTATATAAAATGTTATTTTTTGTTTTGCTCTGGCTTTTTCAATAAAGTTTCACGCATACCCAACCAACCGACAGGGAGCCGTCCTGGATTCGAGTTCGGAGTTATGCTGTGGTGCTATGTTATGTCTAGTTTAGTTATACTGATGTCCCGTTTTGATGCAACAGGAGAGCTATTTTGGGGCGGACCTCGTAATTTTGAACCGCGGTCAGATTACGAGACGACACCAGAGCAGGGACCTCCTCTTCAAACTTCTGCACCACACTAGTGGGAGGACATTGGG
Source organism: Araneus ventricosus (assembly GCA_013235015.1). NCBI lineage: Eukaryota > Metazoa > Arthropoda > Arachnida > Araneae > Araneidae > Araneus > Araneus ventricosus. The sequence continues at coordinate 32,158 of BGPR01004583.1, read as the reverse complement.
CCACTAAGTATGCTGCGCGTGCAACAGGCCCCATACAAGGTGGTACTTCAATGGAATTGGGTTTCGAGCCTGGGACCCTCCAGTCCTGAACCCGAGACCTTAACACTTGGCCACCGAGGCCTATCTGTAGTTTATTTAATAGTTATTGAATAATGCATTTTATTACACCTGGTTTATAAACATAAAATTCAAAAATTAAATAATTTTAAAAGGCTTGGCTTACTCTTTTGGGCGTTGAAAATTGTACATAATTTAAATTTAGGACGAATACAATAAAATTAAGAGCATTATTTGTAATCTAGATTGTTTAGGAAATTACTAAGACTACTAACATTTCATTCATGGTTTTTTTTATGACAATTTTTAACAAAATCTTCATAATTTGCTACATATTGTATTATGATATTAAAAAGTATATAATTCTTCTTTACTATTTTCATCTAATATTTTACTTGATCAATTTTTTTGAAAACAAGAAAAAGAATATACATTTCATATTTGCACTCTGCTTCTATTATGAAAATTCTCAAGCTTGCATAAATAAATGATAAATTCTAGCATTTTGTTTCGGAAAGAGAAATATGACATTCTGAGAAAAATGAATCTAAAACTGTTCTGAAAATATCACTAGAATGTAGAGAAGGAAAAAAAAGAAAAAAAGAAAACATTTTTCTCTTTGCATGTATACGTTGTTGCATTTCATATTCAAGCGACAGCGGTTGAAAAGTTTCATTTTGATAAACAGATTTTCGATGAGATAAATATTTATATATTCTTTTCGTAAGAGAGAGATTTTCTCTTCAAATTTTGTTCATAAATATACATTTTTCTGCACAAAGTAAATAGACGAGTCCGAGTATTTTGGGTAGGGGTTTTTTATGTTTTTTACTTAGAAGGCTCTCTAACATTCACCCGTAGACCATCGGGTAAGGCTAAAAAAGACGAGAAGTATGATGGTTGCAGTGACAAGTAAAGCCATTACAGGAGAGCAAGTCAAAGAGGTTGATAAGTTTAGGCTTAGGTACATTTTTAAAAATGTATTAATATTTTTTAAAAATATTTTTATTTCACTGCAATATTTAATTTGTCAATTATATTGCCAATGAACAATATTCCAGAAGATTTTGACGTTATCGATTTTTATTAAAGAACTAAAAAACTCGAAACGATTTATATTTATCATTTCAATTATTCAATCTATATAAGCTAATTACGTTAATGCAAAAGATTTTTTTTATCTATTCTTACGTCATATAAGTTATTGCAAAAGGTTTAATTATTTGTGAATGTCATCAAAATTAATTTATTGCAAACGAATTTTATATATCATTGCTTTTTTTTCAGCTTTCAAGAGTATTGTGAGAAAAAAGTGGGACGTTGAGTAATTATTGAAAGGCAACGTCAGGTGAATGTTGAAAACAGTATATGATATTTGTTTTTTTTTATGATGTTAACATTAAAGTTTACTGATTTTGTAAATAATGTCCACCATGGTTTTATTTTTGATGTAAATAACTAAAGTGTTTTGCAAATTTTTTAGTTAAAAACTTCTTCACATATATTAGAAGTGTGGTGATCTGTTTAGTGGCGTCTGTTTACTTTCTGAAAAGCTAAAAAAGTCGTTTATTTTCTTTATGGATTTAACATGAGTCAACATTTGGAAGTTACAGGGACTCTATAAGGTACGGAAACATTAAGCTGCATATGCGCATTATATTTTCGAATGCAAGAAAATTAGTCACGATGAATAAAATACACTTAGCATGATGCAACGACTTGTAGGTGGATCAGAAATGGAATGTTTGCCTGCTATGCTGGCCATTCGGGTTCGATATACTGGTTGATGCCTTTTGACTCCGAAGAGCTATTATTTGCATGTAATATATATGATATATGGTGATAGGAAGCTTCGCTTCAAAGGAAGATTTATTCCATTTCTCTTATACCAAAGGTATGACATAAGTGGAATGGGAATTATGGAAAATTTAGTCTACCTACGTTTTTCAGGGGATAGAAAATATGTTTTTCCTATTAGACTCGAGAACACAGTACCGTCGCCACACTTGATTTTTCTCAAGCGATAACTCGCCAGATTCGGTTTTAGATTTAAGACCCAGAAGACTTTTATGATCACGGTATCGTAACGGTTGGTGAAAGCGTGTCCTCGAGTCTGTTTCTGCTTGTTTGGCGACAGTATTGTCAAATTGGCGACTTCGCAGTACCGTGTCCTCTTGTCTTTACACTTGTTTTAAAAAAATGATTTTAGTTTTATTATAACATATTTCTTTCACTTACCACAGTGATGATGATTACAGATATGGAATACGCATAAAAATAATTTGTTTGCATCTGAATCCACCAACTACAAAAGAAAGAAAAAATAATTATTTATGTGTCAAAAAGAAGAAAAAGCACCGAATAATAAAGTTCTTTAAAAATAATACATTACCTGTTTAATCTGAAACCTACGGGTACCTGAGCCGCCAATGTAGCTCCTACAACAATCATTGGAATGGCTGTAAAAAAATATACACTTGATAAATCTTCTCTCTTAGATTATCAATTACAAAACTAAATTTTATGTTACATATTTAAAGATTTTATGTTGCTCATTATAGTAATAGACAGTCCTGTTACTAAGCAAGGTATCAATGGATACTGTCTAACCAGGGCCAGTTTTATATATCATTAGGTGACTCTAGGCAACCGCCTAAAGCACCAAAACCTTGGGACACTTGTCGATCACATGAAACTGTCTGTCCTTCAGTGTGAATGTTAACACAATAACTTAACACATTACTAATCCAATAGAAATTGGATTCAAGCTCAGAAAAGGCAAGCAATACCTATATTGTTGTCTTGAATGCATAAGGATACATGAAACATTGCGGATGGATCTCGAGTTTATTTGCATTTGCACGTAGTCGGTTGCATTTAACGCACAAGAATACATGAAAATTTGGAATACATGAAACATTGAAGACGAATCCCGAGTTTACTTGTGTTTTTCCGCCAGCTGTTGACTTTAATACATAAGAATATATGAATCATTGCGGATGGATCACGAGTTTACTTGCCCTTTGGACGAAATATATTACGTACGGCTCACGATTTAATTCGTACTTTCGTGTGCATTTATTTCCAACTAATACGAGTAAACTCGTGATCCGTCCGCAATGTGTTAAACATATAACATCGTTAGTTTGTCACGACAACTAGAAAATGTAACAAGCTAGATGTATAAATTTATTATACGATATTTAAACCTAATCGGTAAAAGGGAAGAGACCCAAACTGAGCACTCTGTTCTTTTCGTTTTAGGACGAAGCTAAATATAAAACGCGCCATCTTTTGCAAGTATACGAGGGAATACGTAAAGAGAGTAGAATATCTCCGCCGGCTTGCTAAAAAAATTGAAATAATATTTTATTAAAGTCCATTAAAAATACATGTCACTCTTCAATTAATACCTCGTAACCGTATTGGTCTAATTTACTTAGGAATAGTCTAAAGAAATCATGTCATACAAGTTCACTCCATTTCTAATCCAACTTTTGAAGTATGAGACATACTCCAGTCTAACCCCTCTCCAATATACCCTAATGACCCGTCATTAGTCCATCATGTCTGGAATTCCACCCATTTCAGACATTATTCCTTCGTAATAAATTGGGGCCCATTTCTCCAAGTGCCGCTGTCAGGTGTAAATCTAACAATCACGGAATTGATTGGGGTGCATAAAGATGTCAGACGTTCTGTGCACGTCAAACTATCATGATAATGGTATTACCGTCGTTTCCATCGACGTCCTGGAGTCTTGCATATAGAAAGTAATTGAGTAGTCTTGCATGTGGAAAATACTGAAATGAGGTTATGTGACTAAATACCAATATCTGTTTCAATTTTCTATTTTAAAAATGTCTATTTTTTATTATAATTTTATCCTAATTAATCTTTGGATCTGAGTTTTTAAAAATTTTACTACTTGGGAATCCTTTCTGACTGCAAAAAGATTCAATGATCCAAAGTGGACGTTGTGATATTCTTAACGAATAAAAAATTATATATTTGTAGAATTATTAAAATATTTAAAGAAAAAAATTAATTATATTAAAAAATCGTTTGGTCATAAATGAAATTAATCAAAAAATATCGTTTGGTTGAAAAAGAAATTAAATAAAAATATCGTTTGGCATTAATTCTTTTCTAAGGGTAATAAAAATAGTTTGGCAACGATATTGTCTTTTGCTAACGTTGCCTAGCAACGGAAAAGAATTCTGATTATGAGGTTGAACTTGGAATTCGATTAAGTCAGTGATTGCAACGTTTGTGATGGAAGTGTATGTGTTTGTTTTTCATGTTTGTGCTGTGGTAGACGTCCAATAAATATATTATTTTTAATAAAGAAGGCTCCACGATTCTTCATACTATGTTGCAATACATCACAACGTATAAACAAAATAATAAAAATAAAATAGTTGTATTTAGAAAAATGTTTTTATTAGTATATTAAGAAGTAGAAAATAATTTTGTTCTCAAGAATTTGGTAGTAAAATCAAAATCGTGAGGCGTTGATGGAAATATTTTAGATCAATTGGAATTTTATTCACATTTATAATGTGTTTATTTATTTTAACACTGTTCAGGAAATTTCTTTCTCGTAATATTCATTTCTTTCTCATGGTATATTATGTTCCTTATATTATTGTTTTCAACGCCTGATGCTTTTTGACCTATATATTTTTGATAAAAATTTACTTTTTAGCGCACTAATAAAATATATTTCCAAAAACTTTTGCTGTTTTTGTTAGATGAGACTTTAATTTCTTCTATCATCTCATTTGCATACCCTTTTGATTAAACTACCTAAAGAATTCTGGCAGAAATGTAAATAAAAACCGTGCACCAAACCAGTCTGTCGAGTTGAGTTGCAAACCAGAGCATTAGACTTGCACCTCAATTCTTGATTGGTTGATTCATATCATGATGTCATTCCAAAAGGTGGAATATTTATGTTTATGCAAATTTGCTGCATAAATATGTACAGAGTGCTCTCTAAAGTTCCTTACCACCCTTTTAACTATCGAATGGCTGCAGCTATCTTCATAAGAGTGGTGTTTAGGTAACATGAGTATGCGCTACTGGATGAAACCACTTACAGCGCCACCTGGTGGAAAACGGTGGAGTTAGCGTTATTATCTCTAAAACGGTACGAGATAGAGGAAAAAGTGAATTACAAAGTTGTAGAGCATTAGGGATTTAATACAAAAAGACACCTTGTGGATGTAAATGCTTAGAAAAGAACAATTAACACACGTATTTGTTTGTTCACGATTTCCTACACTGACACGTGACAAAACATACTTAGAAAGAAAAAAAACAAATAGTTATGACAAGATACCTTTATTTTCGATGTTCAAACTTCTTTCCGTCAGCGACAATGCATACCTGGACCCTTGCTTGAACTTCACGTTGTACTTGCACACGGTGTAGCATAGCGGGTGTCGCGCTGGCACAAGCATCCGTAATGTGCATTTTAAGCGTTCTGTTTTTAGCATTTATGACCATAAGGTGTCTTTTTGTACTAAATCGATGATGCTCTATAACTTTGTAATTCACTTTTCCCCTCTATCTCGTACCGTTTTAGAGATAATAACGTTAACTCCACCGTTTTCCACCAGGTGGCGCTGTAAGTGGTTTCATCCAGTAGCGTGTCGTCACTTTACCATGCCTAAATACCACTCTTATGAAGATAACTCTGTTAAAAGGTGGTAAGGAACTTTAGTGGGGATCCTGTATATCAGAATTTGAGTGATGTATGTTATTCTCCTTTCTCTTCAGATGACACTTATATAGATCTGAGGTGTGCTTCATCCCGAACTGTTTTTGTGTAACTCAAGTGAAGTTCGTTATTATTTTTAAATTTTCAATAAATTATTGAATAGGTTTTTAAAAGTTCCGACTCCTGTTTTTAATCACCATGAACTGCTGCCAAGCTGTGCAATTCCAACAGTTTTTATTATTTATTTCTTTTGGGTCTTTAATATATTTCATAATTCATTATTACAAATATTAAGGAGTACTTTTTTATTTTTTTCCTAATTCACTACCAGACAGCAGCTCTAATATGGAATTAACCCCTTCCCGGCTTTGGCCGAGCTCGTTCAAATATGGCTCATCCCGAGTATAGCTCGGGCAATATAAAATTTTACACTGTGTAGCGAGGCTTTCAAAAATTATTCTTTATATATGCTTGCTTCGATGACTTTTGTTGACATTTCTAGCCGCTAGATGGTAGCACTATACTAATTGCAGGTTGAAAAGTGAATTGTTCTTAGGTTTGTTTGTTTAGTTTTTTTGTAAGAATTCGTAGATAATAGTTGTTGATTTTTTTATTCGATTTTTTGTTATCATGGTTTGTGAGAAGCCTGATGATTCTGATTTGCGTGAATCTGATTTAGATGATAATGGAGATGAATATCGCTTAGATATTTAAGAATCAGATTCTTCTGAATTTGAATTTCCTTCTGAAACCGATAGTGATTCGGGCTCAAAATTGACATTTTTTGACCCATAAACTCGGGATAATTTGAGCCTGGAAGGGGTAAGTTCTGTCTTCCCATTGATAATACGATATTAAAATATTGTATTTATCATTGGGAAGACAAAACTCTACAAAATTTAGAGCCTGTAGTTTATCAAGAAATCAGTCAAAAATTCCATCTTTGCAAACATGAATGAAATGAAAGTATGTGAAACTACCTTTTAATATTAACTTATCAATGGCACACGCATTTCAGTGGACATTTAAATATTTCATTCAAAACTTACTTCATTTTGTAAAATCTGAAAATTCAAGCACCTAACAATGCAGAGCAATTCAAATTATTGCTTCGATAACAAATAGCTATAATTTCCTTGCAAACAGCAATAAACAGAAAACAATACCGAAGGATGCTTAAAGTTGCGTTTGCGTATCATTATTACTTCGTTCAGTTACATGTGCTGTATATACAGACTCATGAAGCAAAAAATACTAATTTTAAGACAGGTCCGAAAAGGACTGCTGTCTATACTTGTAGGAGACTGATTGGTGTTCTAGGTATTGAACCTCTAAGAGCCCAGTCCATAAGTCTGGGTCTTAGTGGAGAGAAGTCGAGGTCGGAGTCCAGATGAACTGGTTGCGTCAGATGGCTGTTTTATGAGGTTCTCATTTTCAGGAGAAAGATATGAAGTTTATATATTTATTCTTGATTGTTGTTTGAAAACTAGGGGATATT
>BGPR01004583.1:0-20302 GCA_013235015.1 Araneus ventricosus | reverse complement strand
TGTTTATGTGTATATAATATCTTTCGTTTTGAAAGTGTGACTATCTTATCACAAAGACAACATATAAGAGGTAGTCCATTTCCACATCCACCATTTGTCATACCATGTCTCAACGTATGGATGACCCTACTTTTACTTTTTCTTATATTTCTTGAATATTTGAATTGTTAGTCTATACTTATAAAAGGCAATGTTTGTGTGTGCGTGTGTGTGTGTGCGTGTCTGCGTGCAATGTTCAGACGAATCTATCGCACTTACAGCCTTGAAATTTTGCACACAGGTAGTCTTAATGGTGACTCAATGCACCTCGAAGCCGAAATTTTAAAATTTAGTCTAAAAAATTTTTTATTTAATGTTTTGTGTTGTTTTGGGTGATTTTTCGCACTAATTTCTCAATAGCATGGTTTCGGATAATTGTACGAAAAAAATAGATAAACCTTTGGAAAGAGCACGCGATTTCCATTCTAATAAAGTTAGTTTCGAATTTCTAACGTAATTTACTGAATTTTGGGAATTTTTTTTAAAAATAGTCACTTTTCATAAATAAAATTTTCTGGAATACTAAAAACGCTTGCATCCGATGTTCTAATAAAAATATCATTTTGAAAATTTGTCAGCTTATAACTGCAACGGTTCTGTCGGATTTAAAACAAGAATGGTTAAAATATCTTTTCCCGTTTTTTTTAAATTAATTTTTTCCTGGTAGTTGAACGATATTTTTCCTCTAGCGAAACCCGCGTGCGACAGCTCTCCGGAACGTTGCGGGCAATTTCATTGGCTGACGTCATTACTTTCGCGTTCTGCGAGGAGATGATTAATTTACTCGATAACTTAGATCATTATTTTTAAGCATGTCTTAACTTATTTCTTTGCCTTTCAAACCTTGTTTTGCGGTGTAATAAATATCACATTGTAATTTTTTAACATTGTTTTGGATTAACGGTACTCGGTCGAGAGAAAAAAGAAGCGGACAAACTCAATAATATATATATTTCTGTTTTGATTTCGTTTTTAAAACTTTTATTTATGTAATTGTATATGGGCTTTTTTTTATTTTGTTGAAGTCCCGATTCCACGGGCAACGCCGTGCGCGTACTGCTAGTATTATAAAAGGATTTGTTTTTAAGAATGAGATATAAAATGATATCTCATTTAATCATAAAATAAATATATTTCGAGAAATCGCGTAGGGTCAAGTATCCCTAACCTTAGGAATGCTTGACCATAAGGGTAGGGTATTTGTTTATACAAAACGCATTTAAATTCTTTTGATAATTTGTATACACGCGAAATTCAGATATTAAGTTATAACTACTGAATTGAAAGCATCTTTATTATCAAACAATATTAATGAAACTAATATTAAAAATTAAATAATATGGCTACTATAAAACTCAGTTGTTATTAATATAATCAGGTTAATAAATTAAATTCGTTAAGTAATTACATTAAAACTAGTTATTAAATTAAAATTAGTTCAAAATCTAATAAACAATTAAAATATTGATTTAATTAAATAAAAAAAATTGCAGCAATGGAACTGGAAACCTAGCAACGTCATTAGCGAGTTGAAGAATTGCCGGTTTTGAAAAATCTTATTTAAAAAAAAAGAATAGAATCAAAACGCAAAAAAAGATCTAAAAAATGTTGTACAAAACAAGAAATAGAGAAGCTTAATAGACTTACTAGGTTCTTCTAATATTTAAAGAAAAATAAAAGCAAAAGAATAAAAATATATTTGAGGAGAAAATTCATAGCAAAAAAGAAAGACAAACTCAACAGAAATGGCGAAACGCTAAATAAAACCAAACGACGGCAAAGAGTTCGAGCAAAAGATTTTTATTAAAATAATAAACAAATATATAAATCTTTCTTTCTCAGGCGAGGAAAAAATAGATTAATTAAATTTCAATTCTTTTTAAAATTCTTACTAAAATAATTATTTTTTTAATTCTTTTTAATTAAATTTCACAATTTCTTTTAATTCTTTTAACTTTAATTTTTTTTAAATAAATAAATTAAAATTTCTTTTTAATTTGAAATCATCATATTAAAAAGAAAATTTATTCATTTAATAATTACAAGCAAACAATTTTTAAATAATTATTCTCTATATTTAAGTTTCTAATATTGCCGACAAACTCCACGCACCAGAAAACTGATCCCAACCACAAAATGTGTTTCACCGGTTACGACATCGAAGCTGCAATAGGTTCTGATAGGGTCAAGTATCCCTAACTTTTCAGTGTCAGGTATCCCCAACTAGACTTTTTCTAATTAATCTAAAAATTAAACCACTTATAATTAAGATGCTGCATAACAACGTATACCAAGTTATAGCTAGAAGTGTGCTTAAAACTCAGATATCTTTTAATTCATCATATCTTCATTAGTAAACTTCCTATCCATTGAGGAATGAAAAAATGAAAATTTACTTTTGGATCCCAAAAACATATTTACCTACACACCATTATGGTGGCTTTTCAGATTGGAATGAAAATCCCCTCCAATTGCCCAAGTGACCAAGGTCGAATAAAAAATATCACACACAAATTACCAATCATCTCGCTATCTGAGCAAATCGAGTAGGGTCAAGTATCTCTAGTTACCCCTACATATTTTTATTTTGCCACCAATTATTTGTTTAAAATAAAGAAAAGATGGATTAGTTGGGAAAATTTTATTAAGATGTACAGGTATAGTTTACATATTAAGATAGGATTACTGTTATTGGTTCAGATTAAAATAAGATTAAGTTATGAGTAAGGTATTAATGTAGGTAACAAGGTCTTAAAAAGTTTTTTTATTACTTGCGTACACAAAAGTTTATAATGAAATAAACGCATTAATTCTTTTATATGTTCAGCTTCATTATTATCATATTTACCTATTGCGCTTAACTGAATATTGTTTCTCTTCTCAGACGAAGTGTAATTAATCATCGTCTTAATTATGCTATCAGAACTCTACAAAAATCGTTTGCGTAATTCATATTTTATATCAAAGAAAGACAAAATGCAGACATATTTATCTTATATTTTATGCAGTTTGATAAGAACAATTATTTTGAAAATTTTCTTAATAAGTAATCCCTAAATGAAAGTTGATTAATTATGCTAATGATGCATGATTTATACCAAAACTGGTTTCTTTCAATTTCTTTATTCAATGCATTGCCGGCATTATCATTTTCACTGTAAATAAAATCGGTGTGTAATGGTTGTATAATTAACCTATTTAGAAACTATTTTAATTAATTAATAATTAACTTATGATCAATTAAACTGTAATTAATAACTAAATAGAATGGAAGCAGGGATCCAACTTTAAAATTCGGATTTCTAGTAATAACTGCAGTAAAACTTCGATTAACCGTCATCTTCGAGACGGATAACAGAAATCTCTTAATAGACATGTATAGGACGAAAATGAAAACGAAATTCTTTAAAATTGAATAATGCATACATATTTTTTTTTAATTTTATAAAATCTTACAGTACAGTCACTTCCAGCTCTATACAGTAGGTATACAGTACCATAATCCGTGGACAGTTTTAAAGATGTCTGTTTTTGATATTTTCTTAGACCATGACGGGTAACAGAAACTGACGGTTAAAGGAAGTGACGGTTAATCGATGTTTTATTGTACTTTCTTAAGCCGGCAATTCATTTGTACTTCATTCCATTTGTCCTAAGACTGTTTTTTTCCACACATTCAAGTCCAAAAATCAGGCACGTCATTCACTTGAGACTCCAAAGTGCGCTACCGCTGCTCTTTGATCACCCCTATTCCCCCGACTCGCCGGATTTCCGATTTTCTAGCCTCGTCGCGAGGTCTCAATCTAGCCAGACCCTTTGATCTTGCCGATACCCTCGCTCGAGGCTCCAAATTGGAATCGGCGCATGAAGTTTGAATTTTGAGTTCGTTGGAATTGTTCCAAATCTCATAGGTTTTCGACCTTGACGATTGCTTTTTCTTTTCCGTGTTCCAAAAATTCCATTTTGGAATAGATGTGAATAGCCCGCTTTAGAAAATTATAGAAACCAGCTGAAGTATTCTCCTCTCGGCCTAATGCGGGGCGTTTTGTGTACAGTTTCTTCTTATAATGAAGATAGCGAGTATGCATTTTGAATATCTTATATCTTCTCTATCTTATTTCCCTTTTTGAGTTATTGCGTTCACCTGTACACATATAGACAGTAAATTGCACAATGAATCACTACACCAAGATTTTGCAGCTAAGCGTAGTTTCACACCACACACACCAGCGATGATTGTTTTTAGCGGAGCGCACGAACTCGGTGGTTCGCAATCTCCGAAACATGAAAAATGGCTTCTATAACCCTGGCTGAAAATTGAGTTTAACCTAATTAAATTAAGGTTACCTGAAAGAAGATTAAAATTATTGCTGAAAAGGAATTTATTAGTGATTAGGTCCAATTATATGCCTCATTTATTCGTCTCCATTCATTTCAGTCATTCAACCTGCCATTCACACATGCATACAACAAGATATGGGAAAGGAGATAATTACATAATAAAAATAAGGTTATAAAATTGGGAGCTCAAGATTAGGTGAGTTATGTTAGAGAATGGGTATACCCATTACCTGATTTTGGCACTCGTGTAGGCGATTTCTGGTCTTGTCAATCTGGTCGGTGTCTTTGGCTTAGTCCCGGGGGGATGGCCTTCCATATTAGCCCTGATAAGGGCTAGTTGGCTCATTTCCTTTTGTGGTTCGTCTTCGTGCAATGGTGGATTCAGCCTCCAGCTTAACTGAAAGTAGAAGAGTCCTAGGGCGCCGTTTCCTCCTGGGGTGACTGGGATCATACTTTGGTATTTCCTGGATAGCTGGGTTGTTACTGTTTTCAATTTTATTAAAGAAATTAGTTGAAGGTTTTTTGAAGTCTTCCTTCATAGATTTAAGTTTAAGTTCTTTTGCTATATATCTATTGCGAATGAACCAAGATGAGTTCGTGATTTACCGGGCTATGATGTTTTGGGCCGATTCAAGTTTTGTAAGATGACTTTTAGCAGCCGCTCCCACACTTGGGATGCGTGACTCATGACTGGTCGTACAAGTGAATTTACACAGGAGTAGCTTGTTGCTCAGAGAGAGTTTTGATTTTCTGCCTATGAGTGGATATAAAATGGATTTAATGGCATTGACTTTTTGTCTGTTGCTGTCTATGTGTTTTTAAAGGTCAGTCTTTTGTCGAGGATAACCCCCAGATACTTGGTGCTATCTCTCCAAGGAATTGCTCTGCGGTAAAGTTTCGGTTGGTCTGTATTGTGTCTACGTCGTAAAAAATATACAGCTTGGCATTTGTCGGTGTTTATTTTAATTTTCCAACTAATCATCCACTTACCCAGTAGGTCCAGGTTGCTGTTTAGTTCATTCGTGATATTATTGAACGCACCGGTGCTCATGATGGCAGTATCATCAGCGAACAGACATAATCGGGTTTGGCAGTTACTGGGGCTGTCATTAATGTAGATGTTGAACAGCTTTGATCCAACCTTGGATCCTTGAACTACTCCGGCAGCTATTGCACGTTCTGAGGATTGATTACTCCCTATTCGAACGGCAAAGCGCCTCCCTCGTAGATAGGTAGCCATGAGCCTTATTATACTACCCGGGATCCGCAGTACAATCAGTTTGTAAAGCAGGCCGTCTGTCCAAGCCCTAAGCGTAATTTCTGTACCATTTTAATGGGATTTTGGCTTTTACAACTGAATCAATAAAAGATGTTTCCTTTTGAGAAAAACTAGCCTTGACTGGTGGAATTCGGTTTTTAAATTATATCACTTAGATCAATAAAAATAGAAACATAACGTAGACAATTATAAGACTGAGAATCTCCCACTTTAAAGCTATGAGGATAGATGGGGACGGAGGAAGAACTAGGGATGTAACAATATATTCGGCAAGTATTCGGTATTCGGCCCTTTTGCCGAATATTCAGCTGACCGAACACTAAGCAGATATTCGGCCGAATATATTCAGGACAATAATTTTTTAAATGTGTTTTTAAATACAGATTTAACAAAGAATATTGCAGAATTACATTTCACTACATTCATTATCAAAAAATCTCCTAACATTTACCCAATTTTAAGTTGCATAAGTATATTTAATAAAGTTACATATAATTTATCATTGCAAAGCCTGAAATTATAATGCAAGAACAATATTTTTTTAGCATTTTCAGGATTAAGTCTGTTCAGTTTGGTTTCACACACAAATAATACCAACTAGGATATAACGAATATTCGATGTGAGGCATATTCGGCCCTTTCCTGAATATTTGGTCTGGCTGAATTCTAAACAGCTAATCAGCAGAATAAATGCATGATAGAATGTTTTTTAAAAGATGTTGTTTTAAATATATTTAATCAAGAATATTGCAGAATTACACTCTGGTACATTTATTATTAAAAAAACTAACATTTATCCAATTTTAAGTTGTATAGTACATAAGGGTATTTAATAATGTTGCATATCATTTATAGAAGTTAGTTCCATATGGTTTCATATATATTACCAACTTGAGAAAATAAAGGATCGCTATATAATGCTTGAATGTGCTGAAAGATATTAACTTGCTAAATTTACAAACCTCGGAAATTTCCACCATTTTTTTCCACTAATTAAATGTACACTCCATCCTACATATTAGAAGCTCTTTATCAAAATACGAATTTACTTCTAGTAATTTTAATTTATCCATTCAATTTTCTTCTGTGTTTGTCATTGCCATATTTTGCAATGACGACTCTTATTTCTTTGAAGCAGTCCCAAAATGACGAGGGTTTCTCATTTCTTATTGTAATTAAAATATTACAAATATATATAAAGGTATTAACATCTTTTTAAATATACAAATAATGAAAAATCAATTTTATAAGCTTAAATTTTTGTCATTTTAAAGTGAAATGTTTTGTGATATATTTCAGCATAGCTTGAATAATTGTGGAGCCTTCTTTATCAAAAATAATATATTTATTGGACGTCTTCCACAGCACAAACATGTAAAACAAACGCATACACTTACATCACAAATGTCACATCACTGACTTACATCGAATTCCATCTTCAATCATCTTTATCCTTTTCCGTTGCTAGACAACGTTAGCAAAAGACAAATATATCGTTGCCAAACTATTTTTATAACCTTTAAAAAAGAATTAATGCCAAACGATTTTTTAATTAATTTCTTTTTCAGCCAAACGATATTTAAAAATTAATTTCTTTTATGACCAAACGATCTAATTAATTTATTTCTCTAAATATTTTAATAATTCTACAAATATACATATATTTTTTATCCGTTACGAATATTACGGTTTTTAAAAATTTAGTATTCGTCCTGAAATTTTTCCGAATATTCGGTCTTCGCCCAAATCACTATTCTTTGCATCCTTAGAAAGAACATACGCGCACTGCAGTCAATGTCCGGAGACTGAGTTTCTCCAGGCCACATCTTTGATTGTCCGGCTATCCTGAGGGCGTGGCAGGATGTCTTCTTCTCCCCTTCGGAGGAACTATACTCCCATAAGATGATACAGATTGCTTTGGCTGTTCTCTATATCCATGGCTTTATTTGATTGACTCTATTTGCACGACATCATCATCACTTAAAAACCGCTAATAAACGAGTTGGAAATGGTCAGAAAGCATTTCTATGTCATATAGAGAAAAATATACTAGTTAAAAAATCTGAAATTTATATGCAAATAGAAATAGAATTTGTAGACATATTGTTCTTTAAAAAGCATTACATTTTGATCTAGAATAGAAAATGCTTTTAAGTATAAATATTTTCGCTTATAAGTACTTTCCCAAGCTGTTCTACACACACTTTTTTCTCTGAAATAAAAAAAATTGTTATAAAAAATTCATGTCAAGATTTTTTTTAAACAGACTCCTAAAAGAAGTAATCATTTCTCTACAGAAAAGAAATATAATGCGGAGAATAAATATTAGCACTTCCATTCAATTTCCCAAAATGAATGAAATGAAAAGCTTATTTGGTTTTTCTCCCCCTCTGTCTAATAAAAAAATTCCGGAATTACTGAAAATAACCATGTATTTTTTGGTCACGAAAAATTATTAGTATTAAAGAACAATCTACATTTTTTATATACAATTAACTTCAACGCAGAATTTAATTCCAACACACAGTTTGAGCATAAATTTTTGTTTAAGAGCATGAATAAATTAAGCTTTTGCTTCTTTAAATTCGCAGGACATGTATTAAATAATTAATACATATCATTTGACTGTAAAAAAGTGGGAAATACTACCATCAAACTAAATGGTTTCGAAACCAGTTAATATTTTTGAAAAATTTAACTAATCCTTTAAGGATAATCTGTCTCAAACGAATTTTCGTCTCCTTGGTATCCTACAGGGTTATTAAAACTTTTTGGAGCAAACTTTAAGGATTGTTCATATCGAAACACTCTGACTTAGCTCGAAGTCCTTCTGTGAACCTGAAATCGTCCATCCTTGTAGACTCTGGGTGAGTCTCTCTAGTCTTATGGGTGAGTCAGTAGACGTGGGTCATGGTGAATCTAAAATCCGTCCATCCTTGTAGACTCTGGGTGAGTCTCTCTAGTTCAATGAGTGAAATGGTAGACGTGTCATGGTGAATCTGAAACTGTCCATCCTGTAGACCTGGGTGAGTCTTTCAGACCAATGGGTGAGTCGGTGGACGGGTCATGGTGAATCTGGAAATCCGTCCATCCTTGTAGATTCTGGGTGAGTCTCTATCTAATGGGTGAGTCGGCAGACGTCATGGTGAATCTGAAATCGTCCATCCTTGCAGACTCTGGGTGAGTCTTTCTAGACCACCGGGTGAGTCGGTAGACGTGGGTCATGGTGAATCTGAAATCCGTCCATCCTTGTAGACTCTGGGTGAGTCTTTCTAGACCAATGGGTGAGTCGGTAGACGTGGGTCATGGTGAATCTGAAATCCGTCCATCCTTGTAGATTCTGGGTGAGTCTCTCTAGTCTAATGGGTGAGTCGGTAGACGTGGGTCATGGTGAATCTGAAAGACCGGCCGCTACAACAGAAAATCGCGCACTGAAGTTGACTCCACAGGTTTTCCACAGGTTCATCAGAAATCAAATTTACAGTAGCACAATATCACAGTTGCATGAATAACAGTATGAGAAGCGTGTATAGCTTCGAATGGCAAGTCCTATGAACACTTAATTTAAGTTATCCATAGGTTTGTTGTTGATGCTGCGTCCTACATGCCATTGTATTGTCATGCTGCATGTGACTTTTAATGTTGTCATTTATCCAACTGCATTGTTGCGCTGTTGTAAATTTGTATTCAATTAAACCTATGTTGAATATTTTATATGGCGTATAACCTTTGCTTGTGTTTATTTAGCTGGCAAAGAGCTCTCTGTAGCAGCCGTCCTTTACTTTTGAGATCTTATGTTCTATCCTAAAAATAATTTGTTTATGTGTGTCTGACCTACCTTTAAGTTCCATGATTTTATAATTTCCCAGTATAATTAAATCTTTCCTCAAAATATAAAATAACAAATATGTTAGTGTTAAATTCAAATATAATTTTCTTCGTTTTGAACAGTCTCAGTTTGATTTATTTGCCATAAATACAGGGTACTGTGGCTAGTTCTGTGTCCTGAAAACCTTCAAGTATTTTGTCTCCGTGAATACACAAACAATCGTAGATATAATCACTATATTCGCTGCCATTTTTCAGGAATTAACAGATGTTTCAAATAATATATGAGGCAATGTTCAAAACAGACAGTTCCTGTCTACTATTATCTCTGGTATAATTCCAATATCAATTCGAACAATCACTGCAATTTTCTTTATGAATTAGCGGATGTTTCTCCTTTGCTCCATGTAATAAAAGAGCTAGAATACATCATAATAAAAATGAAATTCCAGATGCAATGCTTACAAAGAACTACATTTCAGAGAGAATGCATTTGTTGCTTCGAAAATGTTGCAATAGTATTTAACAAATTCATAAAAGCAACGCAAACTTCCCTGCTAAATTGTTTCTGAAACCACACGTGTTAAAATTTTACTTTAAAAACACCGAAAAAGTTGTTCTGAAGTTTGGGGTACTAGAAATTTTATTCTTTGTAGACAAAGCTGATACTTTACATCATAAAACAAGTTTTCAATTCGACTGTTACATATTATAATAAAACCGAATTTATTAAACTGGTTTTGAGAATCTTCCCAAAACTTTTTGGTGATAATCATTATAAAACTTTCATCACCAAACGATTTCCATAAAAATATATTTTTCTGCAATTTCCTTTTCTTTTGAATAAAAATAGCTTTTTTTCTAAGAAAACAAGACTTTTAATTATCGTGATTGATTATTAATTAAAAGCCAATTAATCACCCGGAATTTTTTATTGGTAAAAATTTCGCATACAATTTTAAACCTTATGCTTCAGCAATTATTTTTTTCTGTTGAACCAACTCCTGGCTGTGTATTATTGATTAGCTTTTACCGCGAGTTTAATAGCCCTATCCATTGAACAATATATAAAAAAGGTACTGGAGTTTCGTACAAAATACTTTCTTCTGTAAAAACTGTTTGTTGCTGTTAATTATTGGCAAACAAATTATATGATAAATAGTCGTAAAATAGGGATAAAGCAAAAATTTAAATTAAAATGCCTGTTTTTTCATTGCAATTTATCATTTTTATTCAAAACTTTATTTATTGCAATAATGGAACAAAGTTTATTTTAGTTTGTTTATAGAATAGGATTGGAGCATTTAATTAATATGGCCAGATGTACCGGATTAGTTGGGACAATCCAGTTTCTAAAATCTTTGTACTGCCCTGAAAATATATCCCGGGCTCGTCACGTTTATATATCACATTTATTATTTATAAGCAAATAATAATAATGGACGAGTTTTCTGTTTTCTTTATTTCCATTAAAATGCCTTAATTACATAAACCCGGTGTAATGCTAAGAAAATAGAATCTTCAAACCAGAAATCCAAAATAATGCAAATAAAGTCAAGGCTTTTAATGTAAGTAAACAAACAGAAAACTCATGTATAAATATTACAATGCACAAAAGCTTTTTATCGCCTGCAACTTTATTTTTAATTAAAATGAAAGTATGAGTTGTGCCAAACGATTTTTAAAACTACCGAAAGCTATTTTTTTATATGTTATATAGGATTTTTAATAAATTATACAAAATTTAATTAAATATTGCTAGAAGCAACTTGCAGATAAATAAATAAAACGATTTAAAATATATGTAATAGTGTCATTCAATACGAATAGCAAAGCTGATGATAAAATAGTTTTTCAATGTATGGAAACAGTTTTTAATTAATAAAAATTTAACTATTGAATTTATTATCATGAAACCTTCCTTAATACCTTCCTCATGCTTCATAATACAGTCAAACCCCGTTGTAACGAATATTCAACGGACCGATCGACAAAATTCGTTATAAACGAGAGTTCTCCATATCTGATTTTTCAAATATTAGCTACACAAGATTTCCTATAGTCCTTAATTGCATTTCTGTGTTGAACAAATTAATTACACTAAATTGCAGTTCATAATGGACTATAATAAATTAAAATAAATATTTGTTCTTAAAAAATTAAGAAGGTAAATTAATTCTATTTACATTTACTTCTCTAAAGTATGAAAATAAGTAGTTATTTTTCGTTAAGAGACGAAATTAAGCTTAAGTGGAAATATTGGTTCGCTATATCCGAATTCCTTGTTTCTCAAGATCGTTACAAGCATTTGATAATACATTATTGGCCTAGGAGTTCGGTTGGGACTATTTGAGAAGTTCGTTATAACAGAGGGATCGTTATATCCCGAATTATTTACACCTAGGGTTGCCATGCGTCCTGAATTTCACTGTTAATTTCCGTATTATTCGTCCCGTTTTCTCCCTAAACTCTGCGTCATTATAATTTTAAAATGACTTGCGCCCTATTTTATAATTATGTGAAAGAAGAAAATGATATAATTAAGAAAGTTAAGTCAACTTTAAAAGATAACTGGGTTAAAAAGAATTAGCCATGCATCATTTTTATTATTCTACGTTTCACTATTCATCATTTTTATTATTCTATTTTATTAGATTGCTTTAACTTTATTGATTTTCTATCCCCATTAGTAAAATTAGTAGATTATTAGTAAAATAAACCTATACCTACCCACTTTTTTCGTGCTTTATTTATTTAGCATTTAAAAGTCCCGTATCAATGCTTGGCAATTATGGCAAACCTATTTATACCGTGTTTTACTGTATTTGCGTAAAATTTGAAGAAACTCTATTGATTAATTTAGATTTCAATAACTTACAAACTATTTATGAATTACGCTTTTATTTATATAGGTTATATTGATAAGTAATTCAAGATAACAGAGAAAAAAATCGAATTACTAACATTTTCGAATTAAGAACGTTCGAACTACCTCTGTATTATTAAACTGCGCAAAGCAAAGCAAAACAATTTCACAATTAATTTTCTTTTCCAGGTCCCGTTTGCTCAACAGATCACTAGTGATCATTCTGTTCCTTCTCATGGTTTCCGTCTCAAGTATCATGTACATCAACTTCGACGATGAACTTTATAAATACGCTTTCTCCTCCAGTTCGGGCGTTTTGGTAAGTGTATCGAATAACAAAAAATATTTCTTTATTGATTAGTAACATTTCCTAGATTCTGTTGCGAAACACGTCTTCATTTCCTTTAAAACAAATAATTTGTTATTTTCCAAACATCCTGCGTCAGACAAGGTATTCTTTTCGATTTCTGCTACTGCTCCCTTTTTCTATTTTCTGCCTTACACTGCATTTCAATTCGTTGCTTAAGGAGCAACGCCACCTATCTCAATTTTTTGAAATTTAAAAGAGGAAGAAAATTCTCAATTTTTCGCAACCAATAATGGATATTTCTTGATTTTTTTAATATCTGATAACATCATAAGACCGCATGTTCCTATCAGATGTGGAAAAAAATTCAGAAATATTCGTTAATGGTTGCGAAATATTGAGTATTTTCTTCCCCTTTGAAATTTCAAAAAATTGAGATAGGTGATGTTGCTTGTTAGGTGACGAATTATTACTTCACGAAAAGGGATTTTTAAAGTATATTCTTCTCTCTTTCGGAATTTACAGAGTGTAGGCAAAACTCTTTGGTCTATGGAATATACGACTAATGCTAAACTCTTAATAAAATGCTAAACTCTTAATAAAATGCTAAACTCTTAATACAAGTAAGTTGAAGAATCTGAAGAGCAGGGAAGGCAAAAAATATCAATCCAGTAGTCGCCAAGTGCCTTTCAAGATTACTTAAGAGAAATAATACTATCATAGCCTTCTCTATAAATGAAAGCAAAAGTAAATATTTTATTTGTATTGTATTATGAAATCTACTGAAGACTGGTGACGGAATAACTTAATAAATCGAAAAGAATATTAAAAAAGTGAAAGGACACAATTAATTTAATTCAATTAAGGACCAAAAGGAAATGAAATAAACGACAATTTAACATAAAGGCATTTTTAATAGCAGCCATTATAAAGAAGCAAACAAATAATATGCACTTAAAGAGACATTGTCATATATCTGAAACTAGTACCACTTGGCTTTACAACGCTTTGTAGGAAACAACTACTTATTGAAGCAATACTTTTCACGAGGTGCCTTAAAACTTATTTTAACTTTAACAACTTTACTTTGCACAGAAATTCGTTAACATCCACTAAAATAAAATGTGATAAAGTATGCTACCTACTTTAAGATTGAAACAAACCTTCCGTTTTATAGTAAGGTAGCGCTAAATTAATTATCAAGTTTAAAGAAGAGAGATTTCCCTCTAAGTTTACATTTTTTTATTCAAATTTCCTTCAGTATATTTTAACACGATAAACTGTTTTTGTAAAAGTATCCGATACTTTATTACTAAGTCAACGCTAAAATAATTAACAGTTTTAAAAAAGTGTCTTTTCGCTAAGTTCGCATTTTTTCCTTTAAAATTATACTTCAAAATCTTTTCACGCGATAAACTATTTTTTTTTCAAATGTT
This sequence comes from Araneus ventricosus, assembly GCA_013235015.1. Classification (NCBI taxonomy): domain Eukaryota; kingdom Metazoa; phylum Arthropoda; class Arachnida; order Araneae; family Araneidae; genus Araneus; species Araneus ventricosus. The sequence continues at coordinate 6,206 of BGPR01004583.1, read as the reverse complement.
TCCTGCCCAAATTTTTAACAGTCAAGCAAACTGAAACCAGACAAAGGGGACATTATCTTACCGTCTATTATTATTTAATTATAAGAGTAAGAAAATTCATTAACTTGCGTTCTCGTTTTTGTGTATAATTTTCATTAATCCATAAACTCTAGACTTTATATTTCATGTGATTAAATTATATATCATTGTTCCTTCGTTTCAGGGTTTCATTGTATTCCTTTGCTATACAGTTTGCAGTGAAAATGTACGTATAGCAAATAATTTTTGTGCTTTTTTCTCATTTTACTTTTTAGTGGCTTTGTTGTAATGAAGTCGATTCATGCTCGCGTGATATGAATCAAGTGAGCCGTAGTATTTGTTTGTTAAATAGCATGCGCAGTTACGTTAATCATAGAATTGTGACGTCACATAATCATACTCACGTGATTTGAATCAAGTGAGCCGTAGCATTTGGATGTTAGATGGCATGCGCAGTTACGCTAATCATGGTACTGTGACGTCACATAAGCATACTCACGTGAATGAACAAGTGAGCCGTAGCATTTGGATGTTAAATAGCATGCGCGGTTACTCTAATCATGGGACTGTGACGTCACATATTCCAGTCGATTCATGCTCACGTGATACGAATCAAGTGAGCCGTAGCATTTGGATGTTAAATGGCTTGCGCAGTTACGTATATCATGGGACTGTGACGTCACAGAATGGAGTCGATTCATGCTGACATGTTTCGAATCAAGTGAGCCTTAGAAATTAGATTTTAGACGCAGTTACCTTCATCATGTGACTATGATATCACAAGAATTGACGACATTACCTGTGATATTATTAAGTTTAGACTGGTTTGTTACCACGTTAACCGTCGGCGACTTTCTCATCTGTCACTTTTATATGCTAGAACGAACTGCAAACCTAGTATGGCAGAGAAGTTAAAATTCACCGAAACTGATGTTTTGTAGTGTTTTCAAACGTCATTTCATGCATTGTAAAATCAGCAGATAAGGGGCTGTTCAAATATTACGTAAGCATGTTTTTGGTATTTTTTGATCCCCCCTCCCCCCTGTCAGCAAAAATAAGCAAATCGCAAACCTCCTCCCCCCCCTGGGTGCTTACGTAATATTTGAACGGCCCCTAACCAGAGTTTCCCAATATACGTAAATCACAGTACTGATTCTGAAAGCTATGTAGTTGAATTTCGTTAGTTCGGAGCTGAAAGAATCACGAAAAAATTCGAATTATCATAAAATTCGAATTTAAAAAAGCTGTTTTAGCTTGGATTTCGAATTGAGAAGATATTTTAGCATTATATCACTATGAAATTGAGTGGACCGGAAAAATTCGAATTATTGATGACTTAGAATTAAAAACGTTCGAATTACCAAAGTTCCAATGTAGTTAAATTAATCACACCGCATTGACTTTCAGATTTGGGGAGGATGAAATCTCAAAATATACTTTTCGAGCAGAGATTCGAATGGAGGAGAAAGAAATGTTTTTCTTCCTCTCCAAGCGAACAGAAGATAAGTTCTTTGATTTCTTCTGACCACCTTGGTGTTGCCTATTCTCTTCTGCCTTGATTTGCAATCTATCTAGCCATTACTCTGAGTGATAGTATCTGACAGCGAAGTGAAACTGTCTACCTGGTGGTAAGAGGTAGAACAGATTATCTCCGCTTGGGGTAGTAAAATCCTAAATGTTTGATTTTACATAATTTTTTACCTACCTATAAGCAAAAGAAAAACCCTACTGGTAAATATCACTATCGCCCCGTAAAGAAATGGTTAGTAATCATTGAACACCAAAAGACAATAACAAACAGCTGGGATTGTCACTGACTATAAGGCTTTACATACTGTGAAACCTATTTAGAATAAGAAGTATTATGCAACCCTGATGAAGAATTTTGACTGAACAAATTGTTGTTCCTATATAATGCTTTTATTTTATATCTATCCATCAAATGAAAATGGAAGAGTTGTTGTTTATCATAAAATAATGATGTAGGTTAAAAATATTTAGTTAGTAGGAATAATTTTTATACTTTTAGCATCAATATTCGTTAATTATTTAGAAAGCAATGGTCGAAATTTTATTTGTTAGAGTAATTACGAGTTAAATAATTAAGTCAAGTTCACTTTTACTTGTTTGCTACTATAATAAATAATTAATTTTAATAATTTTCTTTTCTCAGGCTCACTCTTTATGCTCATCTACCCAAACAATCGAAGACGATGATGTAAAACAGGTAAATCTTTTGACAAACACACTATATTCTATACTATATTGTTAAAATATAATGCTTTATTTTAAAATAAAAAAATGAGATTTCATTCTACTATAATCTAAAGCAGCAGAACGAAGAAAAGTTTTTGAATTACGTTACCAAAATAATGAAACGCTTTACCAAATATTTTATGTTTACGAAGTTAACTAATAATCGAGTTTCCCAATTAGGCTTTTCTTTCCCTGTGACTTAGAATGACCTAATATCTTTGATAGACAACTTCACAAAAATCACTTGAAAAAATCATAATTCACAAACACTTGGTCGCAATTATGATATCTGGAACTAACCACTGTTTTATGGATTTCGGACTCACCATTGCAATCTGTAAAAAAATATGTGTAACCTACTGTAAAAAACTGAACCATTTCCAACCCATTGTTTATCAAAGTAATTATAATGTGATAATTTATTTTGTAAACCTGTAGCAGTAGAACTTTATCTATAAGGTTTCACAAAAAGAACTTTATCTCAACCCCACCAAGGGCCTAACGGGTCAAGGCAGTGGTCCCCAACCCCCGGTCCGTGGATCAAATGGTACCGGGCCGCCCAAGGAACATTAAATTATTTCCAATTTTATAAGCTTTTATTCAACTTAACTGTCTTCCCTCAAATCTTGTGATCGATTTCTTATCCCCAGATAGAACCGTCTCGTTGAAAAGAAGCAAACTCAGGGTTCTCATTGATTTAGCGTTTCAGTGATTTAAAATGTTAAATCACTTTATATTCATTTTTTGGTGTAACTGTATTTTATTTTGAATATGCTTAAATATTTGTTTATTAAAAAACCAATTATTAAAAATGGTTTTTAATGTTTAAATACAATTAAATTAAAATTATTAAATCAAAACAATCTAAAATATAAACAATCAAAGTCATCCCCCCCCCCCAGCGGGCCGCGGTAAAATTATCAAACGTTGGCCGGTCCGCGGCAATAAAAAGGTTGGGGAACACTGGGTTAAGGCATGACATGGCAGAGGAACACTAACAGATGGAAAAAAGTTATGAATTTTTTTTTCTCTGACTGTGCTATTCACACCTTAACCGATAATTTTTTTACCAGAACCGTTGACAGAAACAGGCATATTTTGGCTGTATACGAAATTTCCGCTTCTGTTCTACGGAGTGGAGGAAAAAACCTTCACGAAAGACCTGAATTGAAAGCATTTCAGTGTCATGGACAAGCTACGCCATCTGTTGAAGAATATTGAAAGTGTTGTTACCACCAACCGTTAAAACGCTCCATAATAAATAAATTAGATCGTGTTGTTACGAGAATTAAAATTACGGTCAAACCGGAAAAGGAAAGGAGAAAATATCGATGCCCATTCTCTGAAGGGGCAAAGCAGTTAGTCCCAATTTTGGGTAGCCCGCACACTGTACGGGTAAACCGGTTATCAGAATTATTTTTAAAATGGTAGATGGATGTGCACTCAAGCAACGGATTGCTCACTGCGGTCGGGCTAGCTGTTGGAAGTTTCCCTTCAAGGTAAACACAAATATGGACCAGTTTCCCCTGAAATTCTTTCACAAAAACAAACTTCCGCTTTTACATGGGAGGTAAGTCAGTCTTCTACCTCAGATGTTTCGAGTCCCTTTGACATTCAGAAAAGACAACACTTTCCCCTTCGCCGTGAATCCTCGTCTCATGGACTTGGCTAGATCAAATAGGATTAGAACTAGGGTTGCCATAATTGTCAAGCACTAATACGGGACGTTTAAGTGCTAAATAAATAAAACATGTAAAATTATTGGGTAATGGTTTATTTAACTCTGATACAAAAATCAATAAAATTTAAGCAATATAATAAAATGAACACGTAGAATAAAAAAAAATGTAAGGTTAATCGTTTTTAAAGGTAAGGTTAGTCATATTTTAAAGTTGATTTTACTTTCTTAATTATTTCATTATCTTCTTTCACATAATTTAAAATTGGGCACAGGCCGTTTTAAAATTATAATGGCGAATCAAAATTGCTTCAACTGTCTCCATTGACAACCTACTTCTTTCGTCCGTCCATTGAGTTGTCATTACTGGCAAATACGAAATCACATACAGTCGGACCTCTATTTAACGAACCTCTATTTTGCGAATTTCTCTATTTTGCGAACTTTTCCTTGGAACCAAGAACATTTTGCGAATTTCTTCGTAAAATAACCTCCAAATAGCGAAGTGCATTCTCTATTTAACGAACTTTTTCTTGTGATCCAATATTTTTTTTTCTCCCTATTCCTCAAAATATTTCTAAACATTTCAAACTTATTCTTTCTTTTAACATATTTTATGGTGATCAATGACCTTGAAGCTGGAAAATGTCAAAGCGAAACTGTTTGAGCATCAAAGAAAAAAATTTAATTCTTCATGAGGTGGATAAAGGCGTGAAAAAAAGTATATTGCTTTAAAATTAGGTGTTCCTCCAAACAGCTTACCAACCATAATAAAAAATCGTGATAAAATACAAAATTATGATTCATCGAATTCTAGTTCAAAACGTTTAAAAGCATGTGTCTATGAAGATGTGGATGAGACAGTTTTGAAGTGGACAGTGTGAAAAATATAAACAATATAGCAAGAATTGCGATGAAGACGAAGATGATGATGATGGAAATAATCATGATGCAGAAATCAACAAACCTTCGTATGATGAAATGCTAAAATTCATTAATTTTAACATAAAATAATTTTTTAAATTGAAAATACAGTGTATTCCCGGACAATGTTTTGTTTTATTCTTGTTTTCCTTGCAGATTTATTTTTGATGGGTAAAATATATAAAACAAATATATTAATTTACAAAATAAAGGTATGATTAATTACTTTTTTAATAAAGTATTTTAAAAGGTGAATCTCTATTTAACGAATTTTCCATATAACGAACTTTTTTTCGGGATTTAGCGACTTTCATTAACGGGACCGACGACTTCGGTTAGAGGTCCGACTGTAGTTTTATTAGACATGACTTCTGATCAATATACTTTGTATCTGCAAAGTTTAGGGTGAAAACGGTACAAACAGCAATACAGGACAGAGTAGTGACATACGGTGACAGTATACGGGACGCATGACAACCCTAATTAAAACACACCCACTTCTATATCTCAAAAATTGTATTTGATAGATGGCTCCCTGTTGCGTAACTGCGTCCAGCTAAACTAAATTAATCAAATGAAGCAACTTAAAATGAATCAACTTAACAAAATTTAAATTAATAAACTTAAATATAAATGAAAGCAAACGCCTACATATAAAAGTGAACCAACCCACAATTTTCTCCAAACTGAGCTAAGCATCGTATTAAAATGGAAAATTATTTTCTTTCAAAGCCAGGATGAATTAAAAGAATTTTAGTTTCCTATTCTAGATACAACACATCAAATGTTTCATTTTCAATATTTATGAAATATAATGCTTTGATCAGTTTAGCAAAAGTTGTGAGTTGATTTATCTGCTTCTAAACGCCTCAGAAAAGAACATCTCTTTAATCATTTCAAAACATATTAATGAATATTTATTGGATTCATTCTTATACACAAAGAGCATTTGTTAACTATATGCCAATTACGAATAAATTATCTTTAATTCTATTTATTCACCAACTGAAAATTTCTGGTAATAAATACTTAAATAAGTCTGTTGAAACGAGAAAGCAAACCATTTGAAATTACTTCAAATAATATTCTCCAAAAGAATCGGTATTATCCATTGAATTTAAATCTTGAAACATTAGAATTGAAAATTAAGTGCTAATTTATAAAAGAGTTAATAAGAATTGATATTCATCTAATTTAATCCAAAACATCTATAAAACTAAAAGTCCTCTTTCCTGTCAAGAAATAGTTCCACGAAAATTAATTAACAATTCTGGACTCATTAAAAGGCTTCGATAATAAATTAAAAGTCTCTGAAGATGAAATAAACTTT